>JAGDQO010002011.1:0-133314 GCA_018342035.1 Solanum appendiculatum | reverse complement strand
GGCCGAAGCGGACATGCAAAGGCGATATCCTTATCTTTTGCACTCCACTCGAGCCTAAGGTATTGATCTAAGCCCTTTATAAAATCTCAGGTCTTAAGTTCAGCCCCCATGTCATTGCATACATTAATGTTTAAGTTGACAAGTTCATTGTGGTTTTACAACTATATTGAGGTTTTGAAATAAGGTGTAAGTGCATTGTTGCATCCTTATGTGGGCTGAAATTGCCATGTTTGTGTCTCTCATGTACGTTTCTTTAACATTCGGGGATGAATGTTCCCAAGGGGGAGATATTGAAACGACCCCAAAAATGCCCGAAAATGTGCTTCGGAAACAACTATAATTGTAATTTCCATATATCTCAAAATCCGTGCATGATTTCGGAAATTCGACTTCATATTCTTATTTGTGGGGTCAAATTGAGTGGGAAATGGGTCTAACCCGAATTTTAGAGCAACCGTATCAAAATTCAAAAAATCGCAAAAATTGCGATTTGGAGGGTCAACTTTAAAGGGGCATATCTCTTAGCACACAAGGAACTGGAAAGGCTGCAAACTATTAAATTAAAGCTCTTTGAGTTAGCTTTCCAACGCACTTGGTTTCACCTCATTCCGAGTTAGGATGAGGGAGTTATGACCATTTTCGTAAAACCTGTCTGTGCAGATTTGCAATTTCCAGTGAGCTATTTTTTAGGCGGGTTGGAGATGTTTTTTTTTTATAAAAAGGGGATATGTCCCATACTTAGTCATTTTTCTTAACTCCAAAAACACTCTCTAAGCCCTCTCCAAAAATTCCACCAAGATCTTCAACCAAATTCAAACATCTCAAGCTCTAATTCCGGATTCAAGAGTCAATCTCAAGCTTCGATTCTCCATTCCAATCTTCATCAAGGATTCTCCAAAGTTGAGGTATGTGGGTTTGATTGGGAAACCTTCCTTTCCACAAGTCCAACCATTTATCCTCTATTTCTACTTCAAGTTTATGGGTCCTTATGATTATTTATGAACTCTTGAATTATGGAATTACTACTACACACCCTATTTATGGTCCATTTGCATATTATCATGAAATGGAATTATTATGTGATGTTTATGGTTTACATGCTTCCATGATCAAATTATGAAGGTTGATATATATATGTATGTTGTTGGTGGGCTGATTTATATGGATTTTGGAATTGGTTGGACTTAGTATTCTTGAAATACATGATTTCATTTACATGAACAATTGCCCACCTTGTGTTTGATAAAATGCCCATTTATAGAATTCTTAGGAAAGGGAAGGTCCAAGGTACGTCCTATGAGTCGGATGGTTATGTAATTACTGAAATGATGATGAAATGGACACATGTATACGATTTTCTCTATATAAGTGTTGTGAGTCGACCAAGCCTAGTACGGGGGGTAGTAGGCCCGTATAACCGTATCGAGGGGTTGGTACCTTGGTTGCCTAGTACGGGGGGTAGTAGGCCCGTATAACCATATCGAGGGGTTTGTACCTTGGTCCCTAGCTCGGGGGGTGGTAGGCCCGTGTAACCATATTGAGGGGTTTGTACCTCTTCGCCTCTCCAAGGGGGTGGTAGGCCTTGGAAATACTATATTGATGGTCACTCGCCACACATGTACTACGTCCCACTAAATATGATTTTTATGTAAGCATCATTATACATATCATTTCATTAATATGCTATCTATTGGGTATGATTACGCATTTTTTCTATGATGTCCATCTAATGTAGCATTGCATTGCATCCCATATACTTAGTACATTCAAATGTACTAACGCATACTCTATGCCTACATGATGTCACCATGTAGGGACCGGAGCACCGCTTGACCATCCTCCTCCGCGTGGCTAGTACGATTTTCTATAGTGGTTATTGGTGAGTCCTCCATTTCGGGGACGTTGCTCATGATCTTTTGCTATGTATAAAACTTTTTCCTTTCTAGTTATGTTTTGACTATGAGGGTGAGCCCGGTAGTTTGTCTTGGCCCCCGCTAAGTACTCATGTTTAGAGGTGGTGTTGGACAAGTTGTGTATTATGCTTGAGCTTGACTCATCTATGGTATTTATGTATCATTCTTTTTTTTTCTTGCTCCCTTAGTCCCGATTTCCCCTTGATTATGCTTATCGCTTATGGTCATTTAATTGCTTCCGCGACCAAGGATGTGTAATGATACGCTATGAGGCTTGTTTGGGGTTCCTTCGGGTTCCCCATTCGCCGGTCACATCTAGGCCCTAGGCTTGGGTCGTGACAATACCCAAGGTGTAACATGGCGTATAGAATGCTGAAAGGCCCCTACATAAGCCACTTATCGCATATACCATGAAAAATAATAGAAATAAATATTTCAATTAGTAGCAATCTCATACCAAAAGAATTTGATAAGGCGGAAGTCTAACATAATCTCAACAAGCCATCTATTACATCACAAGGAAGTGGTTGGGATTTTACCCATACACCACATACATCATCCAAAAACTAGAAAGATATAAATCAAGTAATGTGTCTCGGTCCTCGAAACATGAGGACTCACCAACATTTGAATCCGATAGAATGATCTACTAGCCATGAGTATGAGATGTAGAAACATCGGACACTCCATTAATGAGATAATATAGGCACAAGTATGCATTAGTACATGGAATGTACTAAGTAGGTGGCAATACTCATAAAATAGACATGATAGCATGAATGGTTTAAACATGTAATGCATGACAAACATTTGAACATTTAAAAGCTTAAAGAAGCAACATTGCGTAAATCATAAGATATGGTCAATGTATTTAAAATAAGAGAAATGAGAAAGCTTTTAAAGAAATATATTCATTTTGTGGGATATTAGCTTTAGCCGACAATAAGACCATATGAGCTATAATATGGAATCCGGTGTATCCCTCATACCGAAAGAAAGGGATTCTACTTGCCAAGGTAGAATCCATACACATCATCTTTTGCTAAAGTGGATCCACTAGCTAGGTCATTTAAGACAATTCTACAGGGGCACATAGTTTAGGAGTAGAGGTTGCTAGTAAAGACTACCTTATTTGAGCCTTAACCTCAAACCCTCACGGTGCTAAGTCTAAATCCCAAAGGAATAGATAAAAGTCAAATATCTTTATAACATAGGAAAGACAATGATCAATACCAATCCACATCTTAAAATCAAAACATAGAATAACTCGTTAAATTACAATTCAAGCATATGTGAGGAAACCTTTCACCAATGTGAATCCATATGTGAGAAATACCTTTCACAATCATGATCATATTCATATGTGAGAAAACCTTTCACAACAGCATTGATACTTTCTTCTAAAAGAATCCTATTATCATAAACATCATTTTCATAAGACATACATAGTCCTTCAAAATTCATAGTTCAGGGGTTCATGGGCTTTTCATAGGCTCAAAATTTGAAGTCGTGGATCAGGCTTGGGTTCATATAATTTCAACTAGATATCATGTAATTTACATCAAATCATGCAATAGAAGATTTAAACAACAATAAAATTATGATTGAATAAACCCCATGTAGAATTAAGAAGAACCTTAATTTGATCAATTGAAATTGAATTGAGAAATTGAAAATCTTGGGGACCCCATGAAGTAGTGAACTCCATGGGTGAATACCCACATACCTCCTACTCAAATCCCAAGATGAATGGTGAATTGAGGACCTTGGAGTGAACCCTAGCTTCTTCTTCTTCCTTAGGTTGAGAGGGAATTTCGGAGAATGAATTTGGTTGGGATTTGGGGAAATAGGAGAATGGATTTAAATTGGGTAGATTTAGGACTTATAGTCTTTATATAGGGCTTAGGGTAGAAGCAAAAATGACAATGCATAGGCTTAAAACATTTAGGAAAAAGACCCAAATGCCTCTAAGAATTAACTACCGGACTGGTCTACAGGTCTGACCTAATTTGCACGGTCCGTACTAGTTAACCATAGACAGAGTACTGGGACCTTAATATTTACCCAATTTTGATAGAACCCTTCTACGGTCGATAGGACTTCCTATGGTACGTAGACTCTAACTGTAGAACTCAACCTTAACCCAAAATTTCACTAATTCTGGATTGTTTCTACGGAACCTATCTACAACTTGTAGATCATTTGATGGACCGTCCTGGTCACCCGTAGAAAGAAATACTGAGACTTGATTTTTGAAAAAGATATTTTTCCCTTTCTACGAGACTACTCTAGGACCCATAGAAAATCCTATGAATCATAGATTTGTCTCGTAGACCTGAACCAGTAACTACGATTTATGCAATCTTTTTCCCTTTTCGAAATCTGAGGTGTTACAATATCTTCCCCTTATGAACATTCATTCTCGAATGGAACTCAAGGCAACATAAAGAGGGTAGGGAAAGATATTTAACAACCCAACATGAATGCAATCACATAAATGCACATAATCAAAGAGAAAAAAAATTGACTCCAAGCTAACATATACTTTTAAGACATCTTTTCATAAAACATACATGCATGGATAGGGAAACGTGAGAATGACTAAGACACATGAATCCGCAAGAATGAACCATGAGGGGCTAAATACCTCAAGTTAGAGTAGGATCGGAGGGAAAGAGATGAGGATATTAGAATATCATATTGGCCTCGGCCTCCCAAGTAGCACCCTCAACCAATTAATTCCTCCACAACACCTTCATGGATGCAACTTCCTTGTTTCTTAACTCCCGGACTTGCCCGTCTAAAATCTCAATCAGAACTTCTTCATAAGAAAGGCTTTCCTTTATATCAAGACTTTCCACTAGTACAATAGATGTCGAATCGCCGATACACTTTTTCAATAAAGACACATGGAACATCGGATGCACCCACAATAAATCGGAGGGCAAGTCTAATTCCAAAGTCACCTTGCCTATCTGCTTCAAAACTTGATAAAGGACCAACATAACGGGGACTAAGCTTCCCTTTCTTACCAAACCTCATGACACCTTTCATAGGTAAAATTTTCAAGTAAACCCAATCATCAATATCAAATTCAAGGTCCCTCCTTCTAATATCTGCATAGGAATTTTGTCGACTTTGAGACATTTTCAACCTTTCTCTAGTAAGCCAAACTTTCTCAAAAACCTCATATACCAATTCGAGACTTATCAAGGAAACCTCATGAACATCAAACGAACCTATAGGAGATCTACACCTCCTACAATAGAGAGCCTCAAAGGGAGCCATACCAATGATTGAATGGTAGCTATTATTATATGCAAACTCAATCAAAGGCAAATGATCATCCTAATTACCCTTAAAGTCAATCACACAAGCTCTAAACATATCTCCAAAGTTTAGATAGTATGCTCTGCTTACTCATCGATTTGAGGATGAAAGGCCGTACTAATCTTGACACGGGTACCAAGACCTTTTTGGAAATACTTCAAAAATTAGGAAGTAAATTGGGTACCACGATCAGAGATAATGGATAGGTGCACTCCATGCAACCTAACCATATTCTTTAGATACAACTTAGCATAATCTTCTGTCGAATAGGAAACTTGGATGAGAAGAAAATGAGCCGACTTCGTCATACGATCCACAATAACCCAAATTAAGTCATGTTGCCGCTGGGTGCGGGGTAAACCAACAATAAAGTCTATATTCAAATCTTCCCACTTCCAAGGAGGAATACTAATATCTTGGGACAAGCCTCTCATCTTTTGATGCTCAACTTTCACTTGTTGACAATTAGGACACTTAGCCATAAATTCTGCAATATCCTTCTTCATCCCATTCCACCAATAGACCTCCCACAAATCACGGTACATCTTGGTAGCTCTCGGATAAATGGAATACCGAGAACTATGGGCTTCTGATAAAATTTACTCTCTCAAATCATCAACATCAGCAACACACAAACGACTTTGATATCGAAACACACCGACTCACCCTCGAGAGAAAGCCTCTATGGCTTCTTTGGAAACTGGCTTCTTCAAGTCAACTAATATCGGGTTAAGATCTTGCTTAGCATTCACCTCCGATACAAAAGATGATTTTGAACCATTATGAACGAGTACTCTACCTTCATTAGAATGAACAAAGCGAACACCCAATAGGGCCAATCCATGAACATCACAAACCAATTCCTTCTTATCATCCTCAACATGAGCAACACTACCTATTGATAGTCGACTAAGAGCGTCCGCCACTATATTCGTCTTACCAGGGATAGAGGATACTTGTGTCGTAATCCTTCAACAACTCAAGCCACCTCCTTTGGTGAAGATTTAGATCCTTTTGCTTGAATACATATTGCAAACCTTTGTGGTTGGTAAGACATCAACATGGACACCATAGAAATAATGCCTCCAAATCTTTAAGGCAAAAACAACTGCCACTAGTTCCAAATCATTGGTAGGATAGTTCTTTTCATGAATCTTAAGTTGCCTTGAAACATACGCAATAACTTTCCTATTTTGCATAAGAACACACCCTAATCAAACTCGAGAAGCATCACAATAAAAAACAAACCCACCGGAGCCTTCTGGTAAGGTCAACAACGAAGTGGAGATAAGCTTATCTTTCAACTCTTGAAAGCTCTTTTAACATGCTTCCGACCATAAGAACTTAACCTTCTTTTGAGTCAACAAAGTCAATGGAGAGGTAATAGAAGAAAACCCTTACACAAACCTTCTATAATATCTGACAAAACCCAAAAGCTACAATATCCGAAAGAGATTGAGGTCCAGGCAAATTCTTAACCGGTTCCATCTTCTTAGGATCAACCTCAATCCTTTTACAGGAAATAATGTGACCAAGAAAATACACGAATCTCAATAAAAAATCGCACTTATTGAACTTAGCATATAACTCATGATCCTTAACAATTTGCAACACAATCCATAAATAATCGGCATGCTCATCCTCAATTCGAGAATAAATCAAGATATCATCTATAAATACTATCACAAACATATCAAGATATTGTCTAAACACTCTATTCATCAAATCCATGAAAGCGGCCGGAGCATTAGTCAACCCAATTGACATTACCAAAAACTCATAATCACCATATTGTGTCCAAAAAGTCATCTTCGGGATGTCGCTTTCTTTCACCCTCAATTGGTGATAACCAGACCAGAGGTTAATCTTAGAGAAATAACTCACCCCATAGAGTTGATCAAACAAATCATCAATCCTTGAAAGAGGACACTTGTTTTTAATGGTAACCTTATACAATTGCTTGTAGACAATACACATGAAAAAGGGAAATATCCTTCTTAGGAACAAATAAAATTGGGGCACCCCATGGAGAGATACTCGGTCGGATAAAACCCTTATCCAACAAATCTTTCAATTGCTCCTTTACTTCCTTATGTTCTGTCGGTGCCATACGATAAGGAAGAATAGAGATAGGTTGCGTATCTGGTAAAAGGTCAATAGCGAAGTCTATCTACCTTTTGGGAGGGACATTGGGTAGATCATTAAGAAACACTTCCAAAAACTCTTTTACAAGAGAGATTGACTTAAGAGTATGGGTTTTGAAAGTCATATCCCAAACCCGATCAAGATTGTATATGCAAACTTTAGCAATTATTTTTCTAGCTTTAAGATAAGAAACAAACTGACTCTTAGGCATAGAATTTCCCCCTTTCCACTCTAGGACGGGCTCATTAGGAAATTGAAACTTAAACACTCGGGTTCTACAATAAACAGAAGCATATCAAGAATGGAGCCAATCCATACCAAGAATAACATCAAAATCCAACCTATCAAGCTCTACTAGATCAACAAAAGTGACTCTGTGGGATAAGCAGATGGGAAATTTTTTTTAGACTATCTTAGCCATAATAGACTCACCGATAGGCGTAGAGCCAAAAAAAGGGTCTAAAAACACATCCGGAGAAACATCAAATCTCATAGCCACATATGGCGTCACAAAAGACAAGGTAGAACCTGGATCAAGCAAAGCATAAGCATCAAGATTAAACACTTTCAACATACTAGTCACAACATCGGGAGAACCCTCTTGATCATGTCTAGTTTGAAGTACATAGAATTGGTTTTGCTTTGGAGCACTTGAACCCTAACAACTAGGCGAAACTTGCCTACCATCTTCTCTCTTCTCAATTTTAGATGGACAATTCACAAGCATTTACAACTTTTACTACACTCAAAAAAATTATCCGTACCCATCAAACATTTTTGCCATACTTTTGGCATGTGTGAATCGAAGATCCATTTCCACTGCTATTTCCTCCTTGAGGCTTAGGGTTAGATACCCTATCTTTTTTGAATTTAGGAGTCGGAGCATTTCAAAAACCTTGACTAGAAAACATTTGTCCGAACCTTGAAGGACCATGTCCATCAGACCGTGAATATGAAAAGTCACCATCACCGGTCTTTGTCCTCTTTGCCTCCCTAGACCTTTCCTTAAGCTTTTACTTTTCAATTTGTTGAGTATGAATCACTAAACGAGAAATATCAATTTCCTTGATCAACATGGAGGTACGATATTCTTTGACAACCAAGTTGAACACACCTGACAAAAACATACTCATCCTTGCCGTAGGGTCGGTAACCATGGTTGGGGCAGATTTGGACAATTGTGTGAATTTCATAGAATACTCCTTCACATACATACCTCCTCGACGAAGGTTGATGAACTCAAGCACCTTTGCCTCCGTCATCTCAAGGGGAATGAACCTATAAGAAAGGCAACCTTGAGCAACACCCTTAAGTTGATAAGCTTCCAATTCCGTCTTTTCCACCAGCGTCACTCCTAGGATCATCAAATCCTTATACACTTCATCAATGAACTCTTGATGATCTTCCTCAACCTTGGAACCTTGAAACTCCAGGGGATTCATTCTAGTGAAGTCCCTCAGTCTAGTTGCCGTCGTACCCACATTTGGGTTCATGGGAGCATTAGCCTCTCTATTGGCTTGAGCTATCATAGCTTGAGCCAACACTTGAAAAGCAGCTTGGAACTCCACATTATCACTTGTTCAGCCAAAGGGTCGGTCGAAACTTGTGGAGCTTCTTGTTCCACATTCTCATTGGCATTCCTTCTAACGTTTGCTATTCGAGAGGCCATATCTTGAAAAGTATCGGATAAGGATTAGGAGAGAGAGACATATGGAGTTAAACTCTATCACACGAATTTAAAATGATGAAAGAAGTGGAATTTCCTAAATATCTTGTAGCCTCCTATTCATAAATGTGGGGCGCTTCACACTCATGAAAAAGACTTTACTTGACGTGGCTTGTGAGACATCCTAGGACCTTTCTAAACCTGGCTCTGATCCCAAGTTTGTCATGATCAAAAGTATACCCTAGGTGTAACATGGCGTATAGAACTCCGGAAGGGCCCTACACAAGCCACTTAGCATACATGATACAAGATAATATAAATAAGGATTTCAATCATTAGCAATCTCATACCAAAAGAATTTGACAAGGTGGAGTCTAACATAGTCTCAACAAGCCATCTATTACATCACAAGGAAGTGGTTGGGACATAATCCATACACTATATACATCATCCGAAAACTATAAAGACATAAAGCAAGTAAATGTTTCTCGGTCCTCTCAACATGAGGACTCACCAAATCTTGAATCTAATAGAATGATCGACTAGCCACGAGTGTGAAAGGTAGGAGCGTTGGACCCTACATTAATGAAACAATATAGGCACAAGCGTGCATTCGTACATGGAATGTACTAAGTATGGGGAAATACGCATAAAATAGTCATGATAGCATGAATGGTTTAAATATGTAATGCATGACCAACATTTGAACATTTAAAAGCTTAAAGAAGTAACATCGCATAAATCATAAGATATGATCAATGTATTTAATATAAGAGACATGAGAAAGCTTTTAATGAAACATATTCATTTTGTGGGATATTAGCTTTGATCGACAATAAGACCATGTGAGATATAACATGGAATCCGATATATCCCTCATACCGAATTAAGGGGATTCTACTTGCCAAGCTAGAATCCATACACATCATTTTTTCTAAAGTGGATCCACTAGCTAGGTCATTTAAGACATTCCTGCGGGGACACGTAGTTTGGGACTAGAGGTTGATACTAGAAACTACCCTATATGAGCCTCCACCTCATGCCCACTCGGTGCTAAGTCTAAATCCCAAAGGAGAAGATAAAAGTCAAATATCATTATAACATAGGAAAGGCAATGATCAATACCAATCCACATCCTAAAATCAAAACATAGAATAGGTCCTTAAATTATAATTCAATCATAGGTGAGAATATCTTTCACCAATGTGAATCCATATGTGAGAAATACCATTCACAAACATGATCATATTTGTATGTGATAAAACCATTCACAACAACATTGATACTTTCATCTAAAAGAACCCTATAATCATAAACATCATTTTCATAAGACATACATAGTCCTTCAAAATTCATAGTTCATGGGTTCATGTGTTTTTCATAGGTTCATAATTGGAAGTCATGGATCATGCTTGGGTTCATATAATTTAAACTAGGTATCATGTAACTTGCATCAAATCATGCAATAGAAGATTTAAACAACAATAAAATCATGATTGAATGAAACCCATCTAGAATTAAGAAGAACCCTAATTTGATCAACTAAAATTGAATTAAGAAATTTAAAAACTAGGGGACCCCTTGGAGGAATGGAATCCATGGGTGAATACCCACATACCTTGCTACTAAAAGCCCAAGTTGAATGGTGAATTGAGGACCTTGGAGTGAACCCTAGCTTCTTCTTCTTAGGTTGAGCGGAAATTTGGGAGAATGAATTTGGTTGGGTTTTGGGGAAATAGGAGAATGGGTTTAATGTGGTAGATTTAGGACTTAAAGTCTTTATATAGGGCTTATGATAGAGTCCAAAACGACACAACATAGGCTTAATACATTTAGGAATAGACCCAAAAAGCCATAAGAATTAACTGCCAGACTGGTCTATGGGTCAGACATTCTACGGTCCGTACTGGTCAATCGTAGACCGAGTACTGGGACTTTAATATTTACCCAATTTTTATGGAACTCTTCTACGGTCCATAGGACTTCTTACGTTCTGTACACTCCAAACGTAGAAATCTACCTTAACACCAAAATTTCACTAAATCTGGATTGTTTCTACGGAACCTATCTACGACTCGTAGATCATTTGACAAACAGTCTTGGTTAGCCGTAGAAAGAGACACTGAGACTTGATATTTGAAAAAATTACTGTCCCCTTTCAACGAGGCTGGTCTACAACCCTTAGAAATTCCTAAGAACCATTGACTGGTCTCGTAAACCACAACTTGTAGCTATAATTTATGCAATCTTTTTTCAATTTTGAAATTCGAGGTATTACAAACATGGTGTTAGGGATTTGTTCAGAACCCCTTTCAATCAAATGAGATATGCTACCCTACAAAATTTGACATTTCCAACTCAATGAAGATGTCAAAACTTCCAACTGAGGTTTTCTTTATAAAAGGTGGGTCCCACACAAAAACTCCATTTTCAACCAAATTCCACAAGGGCGCTCAAAATAAGTCTTGAAGACTCGATGTCCTCACCGAAGGTCCTTCTACACCTGTCACGACCTAAAGTACCCCCTAGACGTGACATGGAGTACAAGACCCCGAAAGGCCCTATACAAGCCACTTAGCATACATCATACAAGATAATAGTAAGCAAGAAGTTCAAAGACAATTTTTATATCAAAAGAGCGGAACTCCAAACATAGTCTCAAAGCCATTTAATACATGAATGGAATGAAAGTGAGACGTAGCCCATACAAGACATTAAATGAAAATGACATGAAAGGTAAATGCGGCTATGTCCTCGAATATATGAGGACTCACCAAATCTTCAAAGTCTCTATCACAACGAACCAGCCATGGGAGGATAGAGATGAGCCAGATCCTACACTTAGGAGAAAAATGTAGGCAAGAGTATGCATTAGTACAAAAAATGTACCAAGTATGATAATTATGCATATAGGTTATAAAATCATGCAGAAAGGGCTATACATAAGCTATAATGACCAAGTTAAATCATACGATGACATGATAGAAAATATGAAGTAAAGAGCCATAGTCAATGCAAGGAAATCATCTTAAAACAACTTATGCTTAAAAGCCTTTAGAAAGTAACCTTAGTTAATTACTGTGGAAGTGAGCCTTAACCGACATAGACCATGTGAGCTATACCATGGAATCCAGTGTCTACCCCACACCGAAAAGAGGTGTCCTTACTTGCCAAGGTAAGAACCATAGTTTCTAGCTTAGGTGGATCCACTAGCTAATGTCTATCTAAGACAAACCTATGGTGGCACGTAGTTATGGGATAAGGAGATTGCTCCTAGAAACCCAGCCTCTACTAGCGGGAGAACTTCCATCTCAATATCCACTTAGTGCTAAACGTAATTCCCACGGATTAATTATAATTCATAGCTTATCTTATCATTATTAGGGAACATGGGTAATTGCCTCTTGTACCTTCATTATAATAGCTCCTTAATCTTTGATTAGAAGTTTAGTTAAGAAAACCTTTCAACCCTTATGAATCCTTCATGTGAGAAAAGTCCTCACAAATCATATTTTGAGTAGTATGTGAGAAATCCTTTCACAACCCAATAACAACAACATTTATGCTTCTCTTCTCAAAGCAAATCTTAAATCATCATAATTTCATAAATTGAACATGCATATCTTCATAAAATTTGTCTTTTGATCATTCATAAACTTCATATTAGAATCATAGCCTGAAAACAATAAATCATGCATGGGCTCATATAATTTAATCTTAAAATCATTGAATTAACTCAATTCATGCATAAATAAACATAATTCAATCAATTAAATCATAATTTGAAAGAACCCATAAGGTAGAAGAAAACCCTAATTTCAATTGGAGAATTCTAGCTTTGCAATTTGGAGAATTTAGGAACCCTATGGAGAAAAGGACTCCATAGGTGAAAGCTATCATATCTTGATACCAAAAGCTTGAAATCAATGGTGAACTAAGGATACTTGAATGGAAACCCTAGAACCTTCTTCATCTTCAATCTTCTAGAGAAAGAAATATTTAGGAAAGACTTTGGAGGGAATTTGGGAGTGATTAGGAAAGAGTAGAATTAGGCTTAGAAGCCTTATATAGGGCCTAGGATTAGAGCTTAACCGACCTAGATTAGGAATAGGTTAATTAGGGAAAAGACCAAAAAGACCTTAAAAATAACTATCGGATCTTGACCTACGGTTGCGACCTACGGTTCGTAGGTTCAACTACGGACCGTCCTGTCCAACCGTAGAAAGATTCAGAAACGAATGTTTTGGACCTTCAAATGATGGGACCCCATGTACGGTCCGTAGGTCCATTGACGTCCGTACATACCAACCATCAGTCCAACCTTGAACCTTTAAAATTTCACCAAGTCTGGAGGGACCTACGAGACCTACCTACGACTCGTTTATGGAGTGACAAGCCGTCCTAGAAAACTGTCAATGGGATCCTGAAACTTGACATTTTCAAAATATTTGCCCTGCCATCTATGGTTCCCACCTAGGGCCCATAAGTCAACCTACGGTCTATAGATGGCTTTCGTTGGTACTGGCACCAAAGCTAAAAACCAAAAATTTCTTCTATTCGAATCCGAGGTGTTACAACACCAAGCTTGATGTTCTAGAGCAAAGAAAACCATCAAAATTGCATTTTGAGGTTGTCTTCCTGAACTCTTGACTGAAGTCAACTGTTTAAGTTTTAAAAGCTCTGAAACACGAAAACTTGAACAAAACATAAACAAATGACCAGATGACCAAAGCGTCTGTCCCATAAAGTCATAATGGAATGGGGTTTCTATAGAGAAGCTCTAAATGTAGAAAAAAATGCACAAAGGTGAAAATGACCTGGAGGGTCATTACAACATCCACTAATAAAAAGGACTTTCGTTCGCTTAAGTAATGACTCAATAAGTACATGAAGACTCAAACAAGTAGGGAAATATCTCTCGAATCTCCTACTCGGTCTTCAAAGTAGCCTCATGGAGTGGATGATACCTCCACCAGACCTTAATAATAGGAATAGCTCTCAAACTCAACAGTCTCACATCTCTGACCAAAATAGCAATTGGTTCAGCCACGAAAGTCAAACTGTCATCAAACTGAATGGAATCATAGGGGAGCACATGAGACTTATTAGGAACATAACGACAAAGCATAGAAAATGGAAAACTCGGTGAATAGCTTAAAATGCAAGAGGTAGGTCCAACTTATAAGCGACATCACTAAGAGTCCGAAGAATCTCAAATGGCCCTATATACCTAGGTCTAAGCTTTCCCCGCCTCCCAAATCTCAACACACCCTTCGTGGGTGATACTCGAGGGATACCCATTCACACACTCTTAATCTCAAAGGCCGGTGCCTATGGTGAGCATGACTCTTATGCTTGCTCTGTGCTGACCTAAGCCTATCATGAATCACCTAAACAATATCCAAGGCCTCCTAAACCATATCGATAACATGCAGTCGATGCTCCGAAGACTCTAACCAACCTACTGGAAAGCGACCATGCCTACCATATAAGGCCTTGAATGGGGCCATCTGAATACTCCAATGGTAGATATTATTAGACACAAACTTCGCTAAAGCCAATAACTGGTCTTACTACCCTCCAAAGTCTAATACACAAGCCCATAAAATATCCTCCAAAACTTGAATAGTATGATCTGACTCCCTATCGGTTTACAAATAAAAAGCTATGCTAATATCAGCACAGGTACCTAACGCCTACTTAAAGGTCCTCAAGAAGCTGGACGTGCATTTGATACCGGCACCTTGTGAATACAAACTACATCAAAAATGTAAACACGAGCTAACATCTCGACCATGAAAGAAGCCTGAACTGGAAGGAAGTGTGCTAACTTTGTCAATCATTCAATGATGATGCAGATACTGTCAACACCTCTAGAAGCCCGAGGCAATCTCATAACGAAGTCCATAGTGATGTGCTCCCACATCAACTATGAAATGGGTAATCTTTGAAACTCACCACCACGCCTCAAATGCTTGGCCTTCACCTGTTGGCAACACAAGCAACATGACACATAACCCACAATATCTCTCCTTATCCTACTCCACCAGTAATGTTGCCTCAAATCATGATACATTTTCACGGTGTCCGGATAAATAGAGTATCTGGAATCATGGGCGTCACAAAGAATCAGCTGAATTAAATCTCTAACTCAAAAAACACAGATACGACCGTCAAACCTCAAAACCCCATCTATGTCCACGGGCCTTCCTCGAATTACCTCACAAAACTCTATCTCGAATAGCCACCAATGCATCATCCTTAGAATGATGACCATGAATCCGCTCCAAAAGATCTAGAGATTATTGAAAAGATTTGAGGCATATTAAAAATATTGATTCAAAAGTAAATTAAAGATATAATTCGATTACAATAACCTAATAGTCATGCAAGGTGTATCTAAACTTTTTATGTCACTCTAAAATCAAAACCTTCGTTTTTTAAAAAACCATAAAAAGATTTGATGTATGCAAAATTAAGATCATATATGCATGATTAGCAAATTAATTAACATTTTATGACAAGTAAATGAAATTAAGATGATGTTAATTATTAATTTATCATATCTTTTGTCTGGATGAGCTTCCATTCTTCCATACACAATTTTAAAGGTCATTGGTGGGTCCCAGTGACTATTATATTTAATAATAACATCAAATTTCTTTACGAGGATTAGAAATAATCAAAAACTAATAAACTATTATACATTGATTGGTAAAGTAACTTTGTAAGCTATTGGACTTCAATCATTCCTAATCGAGATTCCTCGATGTTGTCGTCTCTTCTCTAGTAGCCGTTGTAGCTGTTGAGTGGAGGTTTGGTGAAGCGCTGCTTCTGTCACTTGGTTTTTACGGTGGTTTTCCATTTTTGGCCTATGGATGGTGTTCATTGTTCTCGTCTCCATAAAGATCAGTACTTCTCTTTCCCTTTTTCGTTTACTTTGATTTCTCTCATGAATGTTGTCAACACTATTATTTTCCTAAATTGCTTGAACTCTTCATTTGTAGAAATAATTTCCTTTTTCCACTGTGTATTCACCAATTTGGGCTTTTTTGATGTTGTTATTGTTGAGTTTATTGTTTCTTTCTTGGTTACGCTTCTTGATAGCTGACATGAGTTCCTTCTTTTTTTGTTTGATTATTTTGTTATATATCATTGGTTATTCCTCGTGTATGATATCATGTTGCCTGTGAGGCTTTTCATAGTTTAGCCCGTTAGTTTTTGTTTGTGTATGTGTACCGATAAAAAATAGCACACTGTTAGTAATAATCAACGCCCCCTTATTCTCCTCCGAAGGATTTGAATATGAGGCTTACTTCCTTGATCTCATTTCCTTTCAATTCTAAACTTTTCAAGCATTTTATAATTCATAATATAGTTTCTCCAGTTTGTCGCTATTCACTGATCTATTGCTTTGCTCATCCAGCTCCTAGAAAATATGGGCTTGTACTTCTATATTGTTTAGTGCTAGACTTTCGAGATGTTAGCTAACTTGTTCCTCTCTCTATATATATGTTTTACCACCACTACTTTGCATTCCATAATTCTCCATATTTCCTCAACCATGATTATTATCTACCAAGGTGCCTCTCTTGTCCTATGAATGATATTTCTAAGTAGTACGGAGTCATTTTATATCATCACTTTTGTCAAGTGTTGTCTTTATATGTATCTCAAGGCTAGCTGGATAGACATGGTTTTTGCCAGTGTATTTGTACTATGAGGATCTTCCAGTTGTTTAGCTAGAGTCTGCATGATATCACCTTTCTCATCCAATATACAGAATCCTCATGCACTTTTCCAAGATTCCCCATAGAGGCCCATAGGTGTTGACATTAATCATCCAACCGTAGGGGCTTTCCATAACACTCTGTCTATTGTGATGATTGGTTGGTGTCGATTTGTGGTTTGTACTACTGATCTCCATTTATATATAGCATACTTGAAATTCTTTCTTATCATTTGTATAAACTGAATAATTGTGAGCATGACCTGATAAATTAGTTTTTTATTGGACATACTCCCTCTACATGATATTATTCCTTCTTTTCCGTAGTTCTCAAAGTATATTAGCATGAACAACTCTCTCTCTCTCTCTCTCTCTTTCTCTCTCTCTCTCTCTCTATATATATATATATATATCCTTGAATGTTTCTCAGCCTTATCCTACTCACCTGCATGTTCTGAGTGGAAACCCCCAATGGCCTAGAAAAATGTTTCTAACTAAGTTTTGCTAATGGCAACTTCAAAAACACATGGCTCATGTCTTCTACTTCTAGATCATTACAGGAGTAATATTTTGATGGAAAGTTAAGACCCCAACTCTTAAGTTTATCTCTAGTGGCAATTTGTATTTGCTGAATCTCCACATAAAGAAAGAGATTTTGATAGGCGAACCCTTATTGAGCATCTTATTATATACTTTGTTTGGATCCTTTTTTCTATTTTAGTAGTTTTTATGCAGATCCGACAATGAAGTTGCCCCTTGCTTCCATCTTCCAATATGATTTTACAGTAGCATTAGTGTCTATAAGTGGAGCTATATTTTACATAATATGCTCTATCAGCTCCTCAAGCAACAACTCTCTTAGCATATTTTCATTCTATCCACCCACACTTGATATTTCATTGACGAGAATTATAGTTCGGTCATAGGGAAAATCTATTACTGTGATAAATTGTAATGCCCCAAGCCATGTCTAGTTAACCAACAAAAAAAAAGAATTTTCTTATTTCACTTGCCACCATATTTCCTGCTTCACTCATATGCATTTCAACAACTTTCTCCACACATATGTCCCTTCTTGGTGTAAGCTATTACTGCATTGTACTTCTACAGATATTTGTTACTCATGTAGCTCCTCCATATTGATAGTTTGGTTCTCAAATTTCACCATAACATTGTAAAAAGAGGCTTTGATATATCTTGTAAACTTTTGAAACGTATTCATCCTTTTAGTTGTGTAAGGAATAAAGTGGTCCATGTAGCCTAGTGTTTACTATAATTTCCCACAGAGTTACCCTAGAAATATTTGGCAAACAATCTATGCAATTGAGCTAGTACTCCAGCAGGGAGTCACTTTCTAACAATAGGTGTGTAGGTAGGCTTTGTAATACATATTTTATTAGAGTAGTTCTCCCTCCCACTGATAAAAGTTTCTCAGTCTATGAGCTTAGTCTATTCTGAAATATATTAATTTTCTCCTTGTAGTGTACATGTTTCCTTCTTCCATAGAAATTAGGAACCCCGAGGTAAGTAAAAGGAAAAGCCTTTTTCAGAATTGTTGTCACATTACATACCAAATAAGTGATGAGTTGTGTTATCTGATGGTGCAGATACGTAGCACTCTTACTTCTGTTGATTTTTCATCCACTAAATTCTTCATACTCTATTAATGTATCCATTACCATTTATAATGATGTTGCATTTGATGTTGTAGTGATTATTAAATCATCTACATAGGCCAAATGGGTTATATATCAACTTTATTTTATCATGCAATATTCATTATACTAGTCCTCTGCATGTGTGACATTTAGTTCTCTAGATGGACAGTCAAGAACTAGAACAAATAGAGCTTGTGATTATGGATCTTCTTGCTTCACCCCTCTAGTTGTCTTAAAGAAACCACGTGGTTCTCCATTTATCAAAACAAAATATCAATTGTTTGAATGATTATGAAGATCATATCAATAAGTGTTTCTCTAAAGCCCATTTTCCGCAGTATCTTGGTTAAAAATATCCATGAAACCCTGTCACAAGCCTTTATCATGTCTAGCTTAAGCCCAACATTAATAGCTTTTCCTCTGGTTCTTATTTCGTGAACTATTTCCTCAACTAGTATATGTTTTCCACTATGCTCCTCCATTTTACAAAGCCAGACTCTTGGTGTGATATGATATTAATTAGGTAGAAACTGTACCAATTTTTCATGGATAATTTTTGAAAAGATCTTAATAGTAAAATTGCTCAACTTGGTTGGCCTTAAGACTAAAATACTATTAATCTCCTTCTTTTTGGGAATTAGAACTTTATTAGTACAAGTGACATACTTGGGTAGTTCATATCCACAAAAGAATGATCTCACCATTTTTACCAAGTCTTTGGAAGTTGTCTCCTAGCAAGCTTGGAAGGACTTTCCAATGAAACCCTCTGGCCCTGCTCTGTTTGCATTTAATCCAAAAACTCCTCCCTTTACCTCATCTTCCTTCGACATCTCATTCATCAAGTTATTTTTCTCCCTAGATACCATTCTAGGAATATGTTTCAGCATCTCGACGATGTTAGGTATAGGATAGTTGATACGCCCAAATTACACCTCCCGAAAGAAGTATAAGCAGTCGCTGTCAAATAAAGAACCTAACGAAGGTTAGGGTCGATCCCACGAGGAATATGATTTAGACTTAGGCTAATTAAGGTTAGGTGTATGTTTTATCAGATTATCTCTAAAGGAAAGGGGGGAGTGAAATAAACTAAAATTAAAATTGCTTAATATGAAATAAAACAAATAAAGAAATAGCAGGAATTTTGCAGTTTGAGATATCAATACGAGAATGAAATTAGAGTATATGTGCTCGCCATAAGCTCTTAACTCAGTAATCCTAACAATGGTAATTCTTTCTAATGTCTAGCATGCATGATCGATAAGTTATGTATCTCTAAGTGATTGGTCCTTCAAATAGGAAATTTCACTACACAACTTGGTCCGTCTACGTGCGTCGATTTACTAACCCTTCCCTTTGACCCAGATTAACCTGCAGCTATAACTAGTTTGGGTTATTAGATAGCGGACTAAATCAACGCTAAATCTCGGTTGTATAATCTCTTTCTCATTTGTTACCTCCTTGGTCCGACAAGTAGGAATGAGGCGGGTTCTAACGTTGTGCACCGTTAAAAAGTATTCTAAACGAAGAGATTAACAAAAACATGCATAAATACTTTCAAGAATTACAGCATTATTAGTTTTACTTTCGTTAATTACGCATGGTTCCCACAATCCTCATTGTGGAATTAGCTATTCATGCTTGTTTGTTCACAATTCATATTAGGGTTAGAATAATAAATCATGAACTTACCGTGAGAATTGAAGAAATCCACAATCTTGAATTGAAAATCAAAAGCAAATTGCATAAACCAACTTTAAGAATATATCTCCACAAAGGATGAAAGATAATTCCTAAAGCTAAAATAAAATATTTGAAATTAGTTCAACAACCTCGAAACGAGATTTACATGAGGTATATATAGAAAATAAAGCCTAATTAGACTAGGAAAAGGAAATCTGGGGAAATTCGGCCTGGGCAGAGTCATCTACGGTTGGCGACCTATGGCTCGTAGACAGACCTACGGCCCGTAGGTTCCCACCGTCATCCAGCAGTTAGTAGAATTCCTGTGCGTTTCTCTTTACGGGCATGATCTATGATTCGTCATTTCATGTACGGCCCGTCCTGTTCTTCCGTCAATCAGGTTCTGTAATTGACCCTCTCTGAAGTTATCTACGATTGGGAATCTACGGTTCGTAGTAGGATCTATGGCCCGTCATCTTGGTCCGTAATTCCATACTTAGCCAATTCTTCAGGCTCTTGAACCTACGACTCCAACTCACGACTCGTCAATGCATTGACGGTCTGTAGATTGTCTCGTACATCACCAAAATCTTACTGTTGCTGCATCATTCTCCCCCACTGCACGAAAAGGCCTATTTCCTGAAAAATTAGCAAAAATACTATTAAATCTGATAACAACTACTTAAGCAACATGCAAAATTCTAAGTTTAATGCATAAAAAGTACCGTAATTTCACGGTACATCAGCACCCTCAACTTAAAATCTTTGCTTGTCCTCAAGTGACACAACAAACTCTAAACGACACAAGTATATAAGCAACCCAGACTTCTAGCAATCACGCAATAGTTTCCTCAATCTTCCTCCTCCTTATACATCTTCATCTTAGTGCAATTTCAATATAAACCCAACAAGCTAACTTATGCGGATCAATACATGACATCGACATACCAATAGACACATATGCATACACATGTAACAATTCACCAAGATGTCAACTTTCCAATAATACAACTTGTGCCCTCACTACAAAGAAATCCTTTTTTGACACAGAATTTGACTTTTTAATTTAGGGACTCAGTATTCACTCACACTCAGAACGAATTCAATACAATTTGTGCACAATACCATAGGCTTGCCCTTATTTTCTTTACTTTGGCTTTTCAAACTTTCCAACTAGAATCACTATAGGACTTTATTGGCTTGTAATGTAGGTTCGGGGTTAGGTGTGGTATATTTGGACGTTGAGTGACTTTGCCCCACCCCTCTTTGACATCTAATTTGGCTCGTTTACCTTTATTTTTCAACCACTTTTCATCTCTTCTTGCTTCATAATCTTTTCCTTGGGATTTTTATCAGCTTTGAGTATGATTTCTTTACTTGATTTCTTTTTGGTTATAACTTTTGATTCTTTTCACTTCTTTTTGTAAATTCACACCTTTTTCATCATTCTTAAACTATCTGCTTCCTTTGTTTTACACACAACTCTATTCATACCCTTGTTTTTCGTGGTTTCCTTCATACTAGCTACCCTCAACTTACACATTTAGTATGAGCTAAGGTACACAATATCCTTAGAAAGGACCAGGGCCACAGTTCAGGTAACTTTGTAGTAGCCACCCTCAACTTAGGCTTTTGGCCTATGTTGAGGTGCACGATGTCCACGGAGAAACTAGGGCCAAAACAATTTTTTTAACAATACTTTCAGGGATGGTAAATTGGGTGTAAAGAAAGAATGGTACTTGTTAGGCTCAAACATTTGGATCAACAAGGGAAAGATTTTGCACAAGATTGGTTATTTCATTTTAGGCTTAAGTGGACTTTGTAACAACAATGGCCTATGATCATCTTCTAGTGTTCAGTTCAAATTAGCTTAGCAAGACCAACAGGGCAAGTTCTAGATTGGCACATATCATACGAATATTCAAATAGCCTCACACTCACATGGCACCTTGTTGAAATTATCGAATCATCAATGAATCCGGTTAATGCTATAGCTTAAGTTATAGTGTCACATCAATACTCAATCATGTCATATAGAGATCATACACATTCAACTCATTCAATTCACATTCATAGCACAAAGCAAAAAACAAATTTTTTAAGATTGGAGGGATATTAGCTTCATACGCTAATGCCATCATGCTTTATTTCCAAATTACTTGTACACAGTTACAATCCTAAACATGCTGGTTCAACAGAAAGTAAACAATTCCTTAGGGAAAAAAGAACACAGGCAAGAAAACCCCAAGGAAGGATTTATGAGTTATGCTACTCAGACTTCACATTAACGCACAACCCATTTGCTCCCACCCCCACGAAGAATATAGTGCAATGTCCTCAATGCACAAAAAAAAATAAAACATCGGGTGAGACAAACCTGTGGCGCATATGCGCCGAAGATCACTCAAGTACTTGTGGGTCAGGGAGCTCAGAACCCATGGGATCATCATGCAGGGCACCCTTAGTAGCACCCTCAGTAGCGATGTGGGGCTCACCATCAGTAGAAAGCCCCGATCCAGAAGCTCAGCAGCCAACTCCCGCAAACACTCCTGCTGCATCTGCTCATCAAAGATAGATTGTTTTCGGGCAGCCTCATGCTCATGGCGTTCGCACTTTCGAGCTCGTCTAGTTGCCTCTGAGTCTATCGGAACGTCCTCTCCAGTATGGACTCGCTTTCCTACTCCACAGGAGGGCACAGTGGCCTGCTGTGCTCCATCAAAAAGTGCATTATGCACTATGTCATCTGCGTCAAGCTCTGGTGTAGGTGCCGGTATAGCCACGTCTGCAGCAGCCAAGGCAGCCATGTCAGCACGGAGACTAGCTAACTCCGTTTGGAAAGCTGCCAGATCAATCACGGGCCCAGGTTGGGACCTCTCCATCATCCTAATCTCGAAGGCATCAATGCGCCAGTTAATCGCTAGTATCTTGGCATCTACTCTTTGCTCGATCCTAGCCTCTGACTCCTCACCTGATTTCTTCATCCATGGCCGTATATGCTGTAACAATGCCGCCATCTGAGCCTCTAGCCAGCTAACCCTTGCAATGGGAAGGATGGCCATCCCTTTAGTAGGTGGAGCACGTGGTGTACCCGCTGTAGAAGCTGAGGCTGTGGATGGGGGCATAGACCCCTGAGGCTCCGCTGTAGGTGCAGATAGTGTATCATCATCAGCGTGCTCGGGGACCAATGCCTCGCCCATGGGTGGTAGCTCCACCTGAATACCCCTGTGCGGTGAAGTAGGGTTGGTTTCATCTCGTATAAGACCAATGTCCATGGTGTTAGACACCTCAATGTATGAATCAACAAAGTACACCGAGATCAAAGCCTCTTGACATAATCTAAAAATGAGACAAGGAAAGGGCAGAGTCATCGTCTTCCTAAAGGCCCGCTCATGTATCTTGGCGATGATAACCTTAGTAAAATCTATCTCGTGCCCTACCATCAAGCACGCCACCAACACCGCCCGGTCTCATGTCAATTGGTTATCCGCCATCGTAGGGGACAACCTGGTACAAACTATAGACCACCAAAATTTCGCTACAAAGCTCAGTGTGACCTTCTTGATAGGAAGGGTCATATCTCTGACCCACTTAGCATGGACCCCCTGCTCCGCAATATGGCCTGCAACCCATCTAATCAACGACTCCCTCTATGCCGTATCTCGCATCGCTCGACTGTGGACCTGCTGCATCCTATAATCATACTTAGCCGTATTAATGGGCTGAGCATATGATGGGCCGTAAATAAAATGGCGAAGTGTGGCCTCCGATATGTCAACGGGAATGTCCTGGACTAGAGTAGAACGGAGTGGGGGCTGCTCTACTGCCTTTTCCCTCCGGGGCAGACTCTGAAGCACTGTGGCAGCATAAAACACATAGAACTCACGTACCATGATCGGACTATATCTGGTGAGGGTCTCAGCCATCCACTCACAGCGATGCCTCTTGAACAACTCATGTATCTGGGGAATGGTGTGAGGGCTGCCGGTAAGTATGCGCCGCTCCTCCTCTATCTGCCTAGTGGGCTTGTGTTGGGCATTGTGGCGGATAGAATCATTATAAATAGGATACATGCCCTCTACACACCACATGTTTGGCTCTCCTGCAATCTGAATAGGGTGTTCCTCTTTGTCAGTATCATCTGGACCGAAATTAGAGGTAGAGCCAGAATCTGACTCCGACTCTGAGGTAGAACCCAACTCAGATTGGGCTGCAGGCTGTGAGCTAGGGGCACCTCTGCTTGGAGTGTCATCTCCACCCCTACTCGAACTCTGCACTTCCTCTTCAGACTAGGAAGTTGCCTCATCATCTCCGGTGGTTGATTGCTTCGGTGCTGGAACTATGGCAATCTGTCTGGCCTGCTGTTGAGTCATTTGGGGTGACTTGGGAGAGCTAGACCCCAAGGGTGGGTTATATTCAGACCTGATCCACTCCTCCTCAGAGGCTTCATCAATGAGTAGTTGGCGTCAGGCTGGAGGAGCGGGTGCAGGGGCCTTCCGTTTGTATTGCTGAGTTATTTTAGGAGGTATTGTACCTGCAAAGCCATGTTAGTAGCTATAAAATGCAAAAACAAAGCAAGAAAAGAAAATAAGAAAGAAAAGAACATGAAAATTAACTTACTGCTACTGTTTTTGGGACATACGGAAAGGATCTCCGGACAGTAGAAAGAAGTACGGGCCGTAGACCTGACCATAGATGAGGAAGTCCTATTTTCAAGTTTCTGAAGTTCAAGTGACGGCCTACCAGTATGGTTCGTCTATTGATCTATGGCCCGTACATCAAACCGTCAACCCAGACTTAGGCATCAGTGGGTGCTACAAATTGACAGGAGGTGACCTACGGTCCGTAGGTTACCCTACGACCCGTAGATCTTGGTCGTCGACCAAAACAGTGTCAGTTACACCATATTTGCCCACAAACACAAGTTTAATAATCAAAACAACTCTAGAACACGCCTTACAACATAGAATCAAATCATTCCATCATTCCTAAGGCTTCAATTTAGAATTTAAGTTCATAATCTCAAGTTAGAACAAAACCTTAAGTCCGAAATATGTTTAGATGGCCATATTTTCATTATGCATCAGTATTCATGATTTAGCAACCACTATATAATTATTTCGAGGGCTCATGAACACTACTAACATTACAACTTACACAAAAATTGCCAAGGGTGAGCACCAACTACCCAATTCAACTGTAATTCATGTAAAAAGGGGATTTAGAATCATTACCTTAGCAGGAACGAGAGAGTAGATGTAAGTGCTCGTACTATATGCCACACTTCTTAAAACAATTGACCCATGACCTTTAAAGTGGCTGGAAGAAAGAAAACATTAGGGGAATTTTGGGAAAAAGAGAGCAGAAAATAGAGAGGGAAGGGGAGAAAAATAATATAGGGAAAGAAGGATTTATAGATGATGGAGGGAGAGTTGAAAGGGTATAAGGGATTGAAGAGGTTGCAATTGAAGGGGTGTAATGGTTGGGGAGAAGAGGGAAATGGGGAATGAATTTGAAAATGGAGGGTTTTATATTTTTGATTCATCGGTCGGGTCAATTTAAAACCCTCACTATCGTCTATGGTTTCCCGTCGACGAGTTGTAGATGGTTGTATGGGCCGTCAGTTAAATCTGTAGGTACTCTCAACACTTTACAAAATTTCAAAACATACCTGGGGTCTACGGTTGCAGACTACGATCCGTAGAAAGACATACGGTTCGTATTGTGCAACCGTAGACTTAAAGCTGCAGCTGCTCTTGGTCATGAAGGTCTACGGATGCCATTTACGGTTCCTCGTTTTGTTAACGATCCATAGATGGGACCCGTAGACTCTATATACTTAAAATTATGCAGAGATATTTCTTACTTTCCTGCATACGTCACAAACATTAGGAATTCCTGTTGTTTTAATGACTCTTTTTGGACACGGACCCTATACTACCCTAATCTAGCCAATACTAAGACTTAAGAAACATCAAAAACTAGAAATAAAAGACTAAATTACATAAAATCACTAAGCGATTCCTAAATTGGCTAGAAATTACAGCTTGGATTGCCTCCCAAGTAGCGCTTGATTTAACGTCGCGGCACGACGCAGTTTTCTTGACAACTCAGACTTTGTCAAGACTCCATTGCTCAATTAGCTCATTGACCTCTTCCAAATGGCCTACATAGAGTTTGATCCTCTGGCCATTGACCTTGAATTTGGTGCCTTCTTTGTTTTCAAGTTCAACGGCGCCATGTGAAAACACTTGGACGACTCTAAATGGTCCTGTCCATTTTGACTTGAGCTTGCCAGGAAACAACCGCAACCTTGAGTTGAACAGGAGCACCATATCACCCGGAGCAAAACGACGCTTTTCGATCTTTTGATCGTGGTACTTCTTCATCTTTTCCTTGTACAAGGCTGAACTCTCATATGCTTTGAGGCGAAATTCATCCATCTCGTTTAGTTCCATCATTCTTTGACTTGATGAAGCACCCCAATCCAGATTCAGCTTCTTGAGTGCCCACATTGCCTTATGCTCTAGCTTTACAGGTAAGTGACATGATTTCTCAAATAAAAGTTGGTAAGGAGACATACCTATGGGAGTTTTGAATGCCGTGCGGTAAGCCCATAGAGCATCATCGAGC
Source organism: Solanum appendiculatum (assembly GCA_018342035.1). NCBI lineage: Eukaryota > Viridiplantae > Streptophyta > Magnoliopsida > Solanales > Solanaceae > Solanum > Solanum appendiculatum. The sequence goes on along the minus strand of JAGDQO010002011.1, from coordinate 106,563 downwards.
TTTCTTGACCAATCAGTTCGGTTTGCATTCACAGTCTTTGCCAAGATTTGCTTGATTTCTCTATTGGACACTTCAACCTGCCCACTAGATTGTGGATAATAAGGAGTTGCTACACTATGACGAACGCCATACTTCTCAAGCAAGGCCTTGAATAATTTGTTGATAAAATGGGAACTTCCATCGCTGATTATTGCCCTTGGTGTACCAAACCTGGAGAAGATGTTCTTTTTCAGAAATGCGGTGACACTTTTACCTTCATTGTTTGAAAGTGGTATCGCTTCCACCCATTTGGACAGATAGTCAACCGCTACAAAGATGTACTTCATGCCATTCGAGCTCACAAACGGACCTATGAAATCAAGGCCCCATACATCAAAGAGTTCAATGACTATTATTGGATTCATTGGAAGTTCTTGCCTTCTTGAAATACCTCCTTCCCTTTGGCATCGATCATATGCCTTGGCGAAATCATGGGCATCTTTGTGAATTGTAGGCCGTAATACCCACATTGCAAGATCTTGTGAGCAGTTCGGATGCCACTACGATGACCACCAACAGGGGACGAATGGCAAGCTTCTAATATACTCATCATCTCTACCTCAGGTACACAGCGACAAATAATCCCATCAGCACAGATACGGAAAAAATAAGGCTCTTCCCAGAAAACCTTCTTCACATCGGAAATGAACTTTCTTCTTTGGTGGGACGACAAGTCTGAAGGCACCACATCGCTAGCCAAGTAATTGGCAAAATCTGCAAACCAAGGATTAAGATCAAGTGAGGCAACTAATACCTATTCGTCTGAGAAAGTATCATTAATCTCAAGTCCATTAGCTAACTTCTTCGTAGCTCATCTTCTAATCTAGATAGATGATCAGCCACTTGATTCTCTGTTCCCTTCCTATCTCGGACTTCGAAATCAAACTCTTGTAGCAACAAAACCCAACGAATCAACCTTGGTTTGACATAGTTTTTCGCCATGAGATACCGCAACTTAGAATGGTCAGTATGCACAATCACTTTAGTGCCTAGCAAATAAGATCGAAACTTCTCAAATGCGAAGACGACCGCAAGCAATTCTTGTTCAGTGACCGTGTAATTCTTTTGGGTGGCATTCAATGCTTTGCTCGCATAATATATGGGATGAAATATCTTCTCGCGCCTTTATCCCAAAACTACACCAAGTGCTACTCCGCTCGCATCACACAAATCTTCAAGCGGTTTCTCCCAATCTGGTGAAATGATGATGGGTGCAGAAGATAACTTCTCTTTCAGAGTTTCAAATGCTCTCAAACGTGCTTCATCAAATTCGAACTTCGTCTCTTTTTCAAGAAGTTTGCACAAAGGATGTGCAATTTTCGAGAAGTCTTTTATGAATCTCTGGTAGAAACCTGCATGCCCTAGAAAACTTTTAATACCCTTCACAGAGATTGGAGGGGGTAATTTTGCAATCACCTCGACTTTGGCCCTATCAACTTCAATGCCTTTTTAGGAGATTCTATGGCCCAATACTATACCTTCTTTCACCATGAATTGAAATTTCTCCCAGTTGAGCACAAGATTGCATTTTTCACATCGACGCAACACTTCACCTAAATGCAATAAACAATCATCGAAAGAGTTACCAACCACAAAAAAATCATCCATAAATACCTCAATAGTGTCTTCCACCATATCTGAGAAGATAGACATCATGCAACGCTGAAATGTCGCCGGTGCATTGCATATTCCAAATGGCATCCTCTTGAAAGCGAATGTACCATAGGGACATGTGAATGTATTCTTTTCTTGATCTTCTGGGGATATAGAGATCTGGTTGTACCCCGATTATCCATCCAAGAAGCAGTACCACCCTTTTCCAGCAAGACGATCTAGCATTTGGTCCATGAACGGCATTGGGAAGTGGTCTTTTTCAGTCCATGCATTGAGCTTGCGATAGTCCATGGAAACTTTCCAACCTGTAACGGGCCTCATAGGAATAAGCTCTTTTTTTAAATTTGGAACCATAGTGATTCCTCCTTTCTTAGGCACGCATTGGACCGGGCATACCCATTTACTATCAGCTATAGGGTATATCACACCAGCGTCCAATCATTTGACAATTTCTTTCTTTACCACCTCTTGCATAGGTGGGTTTAACCTTCTCTGATGCTCAACACTTGGAATGCAATCCGGCATGAGTTGAATTTTTTTAGAGCAAATCCCTGGTGGGATACCAATTATGTCCGCAATCGTCCATCCGATCACCCTTTTGTAACGATTCAGCATCGCAACCAAAGCTTCCATTTGCTCTACATTAAGGTAAGCAGCAATAATCACATGCAACATGTTGTTTTTGCCCAAGAATACATACCTCAAGTGGGTTGGAAGAGCTTTCAATTCCAACTCTGGGGGTTCATCAATGGATGGTCTTGCGGGCGGAGTGTCTCAATTCTTTAAGTCCAAGTTCAGCTTTCGTGGTGGGCGATGAAGAACAGTACTTTCATCTAGTGCAGCCACCAATGCATCATTTTCAGCGATTTCGTCAGCATCGAAATTCATGATCACAGCCGTAAGCGCCTCAACTCCTAGCCTCTCCTCAATGGGCACCTCTGGTTAGGCTCTTCCACATAATTCACCACTGATACTGCTTTGATGTCACTATGGTGTTTCATTGATCTGCAGATGTTAAAGGTCACTTCTTCATTATTTAATCCAAACTTCATCAGCCCTTTTTCCAAATCTACCAAAGCACGCCATGTTGCAAGAAACGGTCTGCCCAGAATTATAGGCACTTCAAAATCCACTTCACAGTCCAGAATCACAAAGTCCGCCGAAAAGATGAATGCCTCCACTTTTACCAAGACATCTTGTAGCATTCCTATTGGTTTCTTCACCATCCGGTCTGCCATCAGTAGCCTCATTGCAATCGGCTTAGGGGCTCCCAAGCCTAATTTCTTGAACACGGACAGCAGCATGAGGTTTATGCTCGCACCCAAGTCACATAGTGCCTTTGCAAAGTGCATCATTCCAATAGTACATGGGATGGTAAATGCTCCAGGATCTTCCTTCTTTTGTACCAATGGCCTTGTTGGAATGGCGCTACAATGCTGCAACTTGTTATTATCCTCAAAGCTTGCAGCTCTCTTCTTGGTCACCAGGTCTTTCATGAACTTTGCATATCCAGGCATTTGCTCTAAAGCTTCAATCAAAGGAACGTTAATAGACAATTGTTTGAGCATAGATATGAATTTCCTATATTTCCCTTCTTCTGTCTTCTTAACCAATCTTTGTGGAAAGGGAGGTGGAGGTCTTGGCATAGGTATGACTTTTTGTGTGACTTCCGCCTCTACCCCTTTTTGATCCTTGGGTAGTTCTGCTACCTCATTCTCATCTTCGTCAGATGCCTTTGCACTTTCCACTTCTGTTGGTATGGGAGGATCGATGGTCTGTTTCCTACCTCTAGTAGTCACAGCCATACACTGTCCGTCATTCTTTGGATTTTGCACGGTGTTGCTGGGAAGTGTTCCTTGTTGACACAGATTTGCATTTATCGACAGTTGGTTCAATTACTGGTCTATTTGTCAAATCGCCACTGCGTGTGACTCCACCTTTTGCTTGATGCCTGAGAGATCATTTCACATTTCCTTCACATTCTCGTCCGTGGCATCAAATCACTTCATCATCTTGCTCATCATATCGTCAATGCGATTTAGACTTGATCCGCCTTCTCGATTCCCTGGTGGTATGTACACCCCGCTTCTATCATTCTTGTTGTTGTAACCACCTCGGTTGTAGTTGTTATCGCTGTTGTAGTTTCCTTCGTGATTATATTGTCCTTCTCGATTATTGTTGCCATAGTTCCGAACTTGATTTCCTTGACCTTGGCGCCAATTTTCCTCATTAGATCCTTGGGCATTGGTTCAGAAACCCCCCGTTTGGTCGTTCACAAGATTTGCATCCTCCTCATATGTGTACCAATCATTTTGCGGAACAGGATGTTGATATTGGACTGCATGGAGACCTTTTCTGTGTTGCCACTTACATGCTTTAGTACCAAGACCAATTCAATTCTTAGTTGCGCCAACTCTTCACGAAACTCATCATGAGATGGATTTGATGCGACTTGTATTGAGAAGGTACTCTTTGTCGTAGATGACGCTCTAGTGCTCAAAGCGTTGTTGTTATTTGATATTCTCTAGAGCTTCTCCGCAATCTCCTGGAAGGTAATCGCTCCATAAGATCCACCTGCAATAGTATCAAGCACCGCCTTACCATTATCATCCATTCCTCGATAGAAGTATTCTTTGAGTGACTCATCATCAATGCGGTGGTTTGGCACAACTCTCATGCAGCTTGTGAATCTATCCCAAGAGTTGCTAACTGACTCTCCAGGCAGAGCCACGAATTTATTGAGTTTATCCTTAAGATTCAGCTTCCTTGACACTGGGAAATATTTTTCAATAAAAACTCGATGTAGCTCGTCCCATGTGAATATAGAATTGTATGGGAGCTCGTTCAATCACACAGTAGCGTCTCCGATTAGAGACAGTGGGAATACCCGTAGACCAACCACATTCATATCTAGATTTAGATTCCCCAAGCTGCTTTTACATATGCTAGTAACCTTGGTCCAATGAGCATAAGGATCTTCCGATGGTAATCCAGCAAATAGTCCTCTAGCGGTCAACCTCTGCATGAGGTTGCTTGTAATCCCAAATGTGAATCCTGGTGGCAGTGGAGGAACAACTATAGCGTCAGTTGATCCTATTTCATTATGATCCACTTAGAAGTTACGACGAACATTAGGTGCAGGCTGGTGCTGTGCTTGAACCTCTTGACGGTTTACCGGCACCTCTATAACTCCTGGAGGTTGAACTCCAGGGACCTCTTGTCGCTCCTCGCCATCAAGATCATTTTCTTGCCTAGTTTGTTGACCTGTTGTAGCCATTCTTTGTAGAGTTCTTATTAGCTCAGGATCGTAAGGAGTCAGGGGGAGTCCTTGACTATGTGTATTTGACATACACTGGAACTAAGAGCTGTAGAAAATCAAAAACAACAATAAAACATAAATCAAGAAATAATTGACTAAAGTGCAATAACAAAATTAGTCTAATCCAAAAGCCTTATTCCCTGGCAACGGCACCAAAATTTGATACGCCCAAATTACACCTCCCGAAACAAGTATAAACGATCCCTGTCAAATAAAGAACCTAACGAAGGTTAGGGTCGATCCCACGAGGAAAACAGTTTAGACTTAGGCAAATTAAGGTTAGTTGTACGTTTAGTCAGATTATCTCTAAAGGAAAGGGGGGAGTGAAATAAACTAAAATTAAAATTGCTTAATATCAAAAAAAACAAATAAACAAATAGCAGGAATTTTGCAGTTTGAGATATCAATACGAGAATGAAACTAGGGTATATGTGCTCCCCCCATAAGCTCTTAAATCAGTAATCCTGACAATGGTAATTCTTTCTAATGTCTAGCATGCATGATCGATTAGTTATGTATCCCTAAGTGATTGGTCCTCCAAATAGGGAATTTCTCTACGCAACTTGGTCCGTCTACGTGTGTCAATTTACTAACCCTTACCTTTGACCCAGATTAACCTATAGCTATAACTAGTTTGGGTTATTAGATAACGAACTAAATCAATGCTAAATCACCGTTGTATAATCTCTTTCTCATTCGTTACCTCCTTGGTCCGGCAAGTAGGAATGAGGCGGGTTCTAATATTGCGCACCGTTAAAAAGCATTCTAAATGAAGAGATTAACAAAAATATGCATAAATACTTTCAAGAATTACAACATTATTAGTTTTACTTTCGTTAATTACTCATGGTTCCCACAACCCTAGTTGTGGAATTAGCTATTCATGCTTGTTTGTTCACAATTCATATTAGGGTTTGAATAATAAATCATGAACTTACCGTGAGAATTGAAGAAATCCACAATCTTGAATTGAAAATCAAAAGCAAATTGCATAAACCAACTTTAAGAATATATCTCCACAAAGGATGAAAGATAATTCCCAAAGCTAAAATAAAATATTCGAAATTAGTTCAACAACCTCGAAACGAGATTTACATGAGGTATATATAGAAAATAAAGCCTAATTAGACTAGGAAAAGGAAATCTGGGGAAATTCGGCCTGGGCAGAGTCATCTACGGTTGGTGACCTATGGCTCGTAGACAGACCTACGGCCCGTAGGTTCCCACCGTCATCCAGCAGTTAGTAGAATTCCTGTGGGTTTCTCTTTACGGGCATGATCTATGATTCGTCATTTCATGTACGGCCCGTCCTGTTCTTCTGTCAATCAGGTTCTGTAAGTGACCCTCTCTGAAGTTATCTACGATTGGGAATCTACGGTTCATAGTAGGATCTACGGCCCGTCATCTTGGTCCGTAATTCCATACTTAGCCAATTCTTCAGGCTCTTGAACCTACGACTCCAACTCACGACTCATCAATGCATTGACGGTCTGTAGATTGTCTCGTACATCACCAAAATCTTACTGTTGCTGCATCATTCTCCCCCACTGCACGAAAAGGCCTATTTCCTGAAAAAATAGCAAAAATACTATTAAATCTGATAACAAAATTCTAAGTTTAATGCATAAATAGTACCGTAAATTCACGGTACATCAATAGTGTGGTAGTATTTCGAGGCTCTTTGACAATAAATTTTGCTATTCTTGATTTCCTAGGCACCTATCTAGTCTCTTAAAGTTACATGACTCATCACATCTTCCTTTCCACAAAGTGTATGAGCTTCCAATAAAATCCAAGTCCATTAGTTGTCACATATTCAGGAAATGTATGAAGTTCTCTGTTTCCGCAAATTGAACAAGAAGTCCTCCTACTTTCATTGAATCATTTGTTAGCACAATAAATTGTTCTCCTACTATCCATGGAGAGTTTATTTTATCTTCAATCTCATGTAGTTCATCTCATAGAGATACTTAGATATTTTTATTAGTACTGGCTAAATAATTGTTATTATGATATTCTTCCTATGTCCTATATGTATTAATTTACATGACAACAATTGTTCAATATCTAATTGCACCTCTACGTGTATTCCATTCTACATAAAGAGCTAAATCTTACCATTAACATTGTGAAAAGCAGTCTCAATTCTAGCCATAATTTATACATGTTAATTTGTTTGATATGCTTGAAAGGTTCTAACAAAGTAACAAAATTGAAATGTTTCTATCCATTCAATATAACTAGTCTTTCAAAGGCATGTTGGGTGTTTACAGACCTTATGTTAAAGATTAGTGAAAAAATTATTGAGATACACCCTTGGGAGAAGATTTACTTATTTTTACCCTTTTTACTACCTTAGAAGGAAAACTTTTGTTTCTATTCTATTTAGTTTCTCTTCTTGATTTTATGGTTTGTCTGGGAGAAAAATCTCCTTTATTACTATCATTCATCATTTTAGAATTGTTGTCCACTTTCTCATTATCCCCAACATTTAGTTCTCTTTTTGCCTGATCATCTTGGGGTACTTCACTATATGGGTGTTCTATTTCTTCTTCTTTAGCCTCAGTTATGTTGTTGTTACCTCATCTACTATCCTCCACTTTATTCACTTTTTTATGCTCTTTAGTTTTACCTCATCCACTTCTTGTTGTTTTTTCATTTGTGTATCATCTACTATTTCACCAATCTTTTCATTCACCATCCACCAATCAAATGGTTCTTTTGGGTCCTTTAGTTCTCCTAGATCTTGCCCATTTTTTGTTTTTTCCTTGTTTGTCTAGTCATTCCGTCTCATAGGGTCACCTTTTTCACACCCCTTAGTTGTTGTTTTTCACCAATATTATTTTGTTGTTAAGTTTTTTTTATGTTCCTTTCTTTGTAACATTATCCTGATCTGACTTGTTTTGTTTACCAAAAGATGCTTCGACCCATGGCTTGGATTGTTGTTTTACTTTCTTCTATGAGCCTTCAGTCACGTCCACCAAGGTATTGAATTTTTTATTAGTATCTCCTCCCTTCTCCTTTTTGCGAGTTATCTTACTATTATTGCTTTTTTCCTGTATGCTTTTCTTTTCTGCTTTTTCTTCATTCTGTTTGTTGTTGTTGCCCTTTCTATTTTGTACCACTGTTCATGCTTGTATTCCCTCTTTTTCATCCTTGTGTTTTCTAGAATGCATTGGAGGTTTTTTTATTTGCGATATTTTATGCCTTCTACTACCTTTTCTTTACCTTTCGTTTTGATTTTCTTTTGTTTTGCATGTTTTAGTTCTAGTTATTCATTCTTCTCCTCCTTTATGGGGTTGTATTTTGGGTGAAACACCCAACATTCTTGCATATTATGGCCAAAACATTTACATTGATTATTGTACTTTGATACGTAGTTGTATTGAATCTTTTGCAACTTCCATTTTTTTAACCAGTATCCTCATCTATGAAGATAAATTTGAGTTATCCTTGTAGCACATTCAACAAGTCAACTTCAACTTTTACTTTAGCGCAGCTATGTCTTGTTTGAATATTCGTAGCCTTTTTAGTTTCCAAGAGTTTTCGAACTGCCTTAGCCATGAAGAATAAAGGTTCCTTTATCTTATTTGTGGGTAGCCGTGGAAAAGAGATCCATGCAATTGGTATTGTTGTTTCCTCCTACGAATGATACCATGGGCCTCATACAAGCAATCTTAAAGAAAAATATTAGTTCCATATTCTGAGATCCCACACTCGATATAACAAAGCTGCATAATTATTCAACAGTGATAGTCTGATCAGTATGTATCGGTCCTCCAAGAGACCAATATTTCAAGGACCCTTAATTTCTTATTTAATTGGTACTGCCTTCTGTAGTTCATATAGGTTTGGTCGACCGTATGAGAACTTTGCAATTACAACATATTGTAAGTTTGACGTGACAGTCAAACTATTAAATTCCTTTTTTGTCCACGTCATCGTGGGCTATCCATGAATGTATGTGATATGTTTAGTAGATATTGGTTCCAGGAATTGTTTTTTCAACACCTTCAAGTGCTCTAGAATAATTGGTTGTGGTGGGAGTTGTAGTTGTGACATTGAGATTTGTGGTGGTGGGAAAGCCCGCCCCCATGGGTGGTTGGTTGATTGCTAGCCGACAAAGTGTTAAGGTTTTATTTCCTAAGGTTTAGAGAGAAAAAAAACTTCAATCCAAAAGTCGATTTTAAGGAGTACGACAAAACTATCTCCTAGATAAATCCTGCAAAAAAACTTCTAAATCCTCTAACTAAGTCTTACATCCATTGAGTAAGATGAAATTCTTAGCATTAATCCTCTCATTTTTGCACTATTTTTCCTTTAATTTTCCTCTAATTGGCTCTTGTAGAAGTTAAGTAGATATTCTCTAAGACATTCGAAGGTTAATTAACTCTTCTTTCGACTAATATCTCATTAATATATACGACAACAAGCGCTCCTATTTTTCCTCTTTGAAATTCCTCATCACCTTTCGATATTTACAAATTAGTTTCATATTTTTTTTACTTCTAGATCATTTTTTTCTGATCATTTTTTATCATCATCATCATTAGTAGAATTTTTTTCTTGTTTCTAATCATTCATACAAAAATGATGATCATCTTTTGGAATTTTATCAGTTGAAATCTTCTGATGGTTTCATTCATCAACTTCGAAAAATGGATCAAGTTCATAGAATATATTATCATATTCATCACTTTGAAATTATCTTGATATATAGGAAGAAAGGAATTTCAAAGTGATGTATACCTACGATGATATATTCTATGAACTTGATCCATTTTTGGAAGGTGATGAATGGGACCATCACAAGATTTCAACTGATCAAATTCACAAAGATGATGATCATTTTTGTATGAATGATCAGAAACAAAAAAAAGATTATACTGATTATGATGATGATAAAAAAGGACCACACAAAATATCAAACTGATTAATAGAAATCAAAAGGTGATAAGGAATTTAAAGGGGTAAAAAATAAAAGCGCTTGCTATCGAATATACTGATGAGCAATTGGTCGAAAGAAGAGAACATTAGAAGGTCTCAGAGAATAGCTACTAATTCTCCACAAGAGACAATTAGAGGAAAATTAGAGGAAAACTAGTGCAAACGTGAGATTATTAATTCTAAGAATTTTATGGTACTCGATGGCTGTAAAACTAATTTAGAAGATTTTTTTTCAAGATTTATTTAGAAGATATTTTTGCCAAACTCCTTAAAACTGACTTTAGGATTGAAGCTTTTTTCTCTCTAAGCCTTATGAAATAAAATCTCAACTCTGTGTCGGCTAGTGGTCAACCTCCCAGGGGGCTTGGAAAGTTGTTGGCATCATACAAGATAGAAAACTCGTTGATAGGAGCGTACGATGGAGCTGAGAGATTTTTCTTGCATCACACCAGGCAGAAGATTCTGTGGTAGCTCCGTGCCACAGAGCTGGGCTCCTACATCAACAAGTCTTCGTTCTCCTATAAACTGGACACCTATGTTTTATTTTGGTATTCTCTAGACTTTGGATGACTTGGGAGGGTTTGGTTCGACCTTAAAGGATCTCTTTCGAGTTTTTTCTTTCTCCTTTTCATTACTTTAATTCTTGTTTGAATTCTTCAATGCATACAATTGTTATTTGAATTATAGGCAGCTAGAAGCCTCGTTTCTTGGGTTGAGCCTATGACAGATGATTATATAACATTATTTTGAGTTGGTCATTGTGGTTTATCACAATTGATTGTTCTTATGTTCTTATCTTACTACATTAATGCTGAGATACCATTGGAGTAAATGCATAAACCTTTTGTGAATCTTGAAAGGCGGAATTTTAGATTAGAACGAAGGATATAAGGAATGAGTTCTATTTTCTTATTACAATTAGAGATAGATTCACGCCTAGGTTAGGGATATAACTAGATTGCTTCATTTGGTTGGCCTATCCCTGCTCAACGATGTAGACAAGTGTTCAATTTTGGTAGATGGTTAGAGGCTTGTAAGGGAGTGATCATTTTATCAACCCCGTGAATAAACAACTAGGATAGGTAACGTACCCAATGAAAAACTTAGTGTAATACATGATTGTAAAGTACGCCTTGACCCCAAAATTCCCCTCTCACTGTTTATAACCCAAGCACTTATGTCCTTTGTCAATTTACTTTATGTTAGAAGTTACAACACATCAACATTCCTTTGGTTAAAATAGCACTTGTTCATCTTTATAGTTTAACTTCATTTAGTTATTTCCTAAGCAATCTTGTCCCGTGGGTTCGACATTCGGCTCCTACAAAGAGCCACTATATTACTTGTACAATCACATACACTTTCTTGTGAGTTTGGACACAACACCATACTTGTTTCGTGTTTGTATTGATGTGATGTGTCGTTGATAAGTGCCTGAGGTAGAGATGATGAGTATTTAGGAGGCATGTTAATCATCCCCAATTTGGGGGTATCATAGTAATATTTGGACAAGTTATAAGATCTCGGAATGCGGGTATTATTGGCAAACTCTTCATTAAGACGCCCATGACTATGTGATGGCTTATGATCGATGTTAGGGAGAAATGGGTACATAAATGAAGCATGAGCTTCCTCTCACCCCAATTCTGGTCGTTGATCTTTTTTATATGTGGGGCATTGACTTTATGGGCCCATTTGTGAGTTTGCATGGGTTAAAGTGCATACTTGTAGTTGTTCAATATGTTTCCAAATGGGTGATGGCAGTTGCGCTTCCTAATAATGAAGGCAAGAATGTCACAACATTCCTAATGCTAACTATTTTCTATGGATTGGGTACGCCACGGGTAATAATAAGTGATGGAGGCTCTCACTTTTGCAACATGTTACTTTGAGCTCTACCTGAAAAGTATGGACGGAGGCATAATATAAAGAATCCTTATCATCCGCAATCTAATGGGCAAGTTGAGGTTTCCAATGGAGATATAAAAACTATCCTTATGAAGACTATGAATGCAAATAGAATGGATTGGTATAGGTAACTAGTTGATGCTTTTTGTGTGTATTAGACAGCGTTCAACACCCCTATAGTATGTCTCTTTATCATAGTGTTTGGAAAATCATGTCATATACCAATAAAGCTTGAGCACAAAGCCTTGTGGCTGGTGGAAAAGCTTGATCTGTAATGTAGGAACACATTTGATCAATGGCTTGGTCAATTGAATGAGATGGATGAATTTTAGCTTCAAGCTTATGAGACTTTAGCCTTGCACAAGGAAAAGATAAAGATGAATCACGAGTGAAAGATTGAAAAGAGAAACTTTGCGCTAAGTGACTTGGTTCCTCTTTTCAACTAAAGGCTTTGTTTGTTTCCTAGCAAGATAAAGTCCAAGTGGCTGGGACAATTTTGAGTGGTATAACTGTTCCTAAATGGTGCAATAAAGCTTGAGAACCACAAAGGTATATGGTTCAAGGTAAATGATTAGCATGTGAAAGCATATTTTGGAACTATGGAGAAGATAAAAATAGTGGAGATTTGGGCCCTTGAAAAAGTCTGAGGAGCCAAGGAACTTGCATTGTGCTGCGATGTTAACTAAGTCGCTTCATAGGAGACAATCCATGTGGGTAACTTGATGAAGTCTGCAGTGACGTGAAAGCGGGCACTTTATAGGACAAAACTCATGTGGGAACTTGATGAAGTCTAACTAGTCAATCTACTTGTGTTGTGACGCGATGTTAAATCAAACACTGCTTGAAAGGCAACCTAAGATGTTTTACTTTATTTATATACATATTTTTAGTTTTTGGATGAGTTTGATGTTGCTGAAGTATGCAGGGAAAAAATTAGGAAGGATTCAGAAGAGAAGTATGCATATATTAGGTGAGGGAGGATCCACAACCAGGATTCATGGATCGTGGTTGAATCCATGAGCCGTGGATTGCCGTCGTGGAACTCACGTCACAGTCCAACATACATAGTATGGTCCATGAGCTACATTCAAGGATTGTGGTTCAATCCACAAGTCGTGGATTATGGTCGTGGTAATCAAGCAGAAAGTGTTACTATAGGATAAGATGCACCAACCTATTTTATGACCCATAAATTAAACCATGTACCATAGATTGGACTTGTGGATCTCAGATAAGAAATTCTTTCAATTCTTCAAACCTGATCTGACCTACAACCTTTGTTTTGTTTTAAAACCCTCCAATTTACACCAACATATCCCATCACACACATGAGCCCTTCCAACACCAAATTCACCTTAATTTTGTGATAAATTGTTTGGCACCCAACGTACAAACAAAAGAAACCATGGATTAAAGTGATCTAATGTTGCCTAATAGTTTTATGTGGGTCTTTCAAGTGTTCTACTCAATTTTCTTCCATTAATATAAGGTGTTACAAAACGAGATAGAGAAAGACAAGAAAATCTGGAGAATTGATAATTATATTCATCGTAGAATAAAAGAGACTACAACCATATTTGTATACAAGAAGTTAAGAAGCAAAAGGAAATAAAATACCTAGAATGTCTAAATATATACTTTACCATACTTAATATATTTAAATATATACTCTACCCATATTTAGAATGTCTATACAATATTTACTAAATTTTAACATCCCCCCTCAAACTCAAGATGGTTTAGAAGAAATCAGATTCAGCTTGGCCATCAGAACTTGGAAACGTCTAGGAAGATGAGGCTTGGTGAAAACATCAGTTGGTTGATCTAAAGACCCAATAGAAGCTAATAGAATGACACCAAGATCAATGTGTTGACGACTAAAATGACAATCAATCTCAATATGCTTTGTATGCTCATGAAATACATCATTACGAGCAATCTGAATGGCACTACGATTATCACAATAAATAGTAGTGGCGGAAGATTGAGGAATACTCATGTTAGCCAATAACCAACGAAGCCACAATATCCTAGCAGTAGTATCGGCAAATGCATGATATTCTGATTTGGTACTTGATCGGGATGCTAAGGTTTGTTTCTTGCTTCTCCATGATAGAAGAGAAAATTCTAGAAAAATACAATAACAAGTAGTAGAACGTCTATCAATGGGATCATGTCCCCAATCAACATCAACATATGCTTTTAATTCAAGAGAGGAATCAGTTGAAAAGTGAAGTCTATGGAACATAGTGATTTTGACTTAATGAAGAATTCGAAGAACGACAACATAATGAGTAGAGCAAGGCGCAGCCATGAATTGACTAACTATGTGAACAACATAACCAATATTTGGACGAGTAACTGTCAGATAGATAAGACTACCTACAAGTGTCCAATAAAGAGTGGCATAAGGCAATAAAGTACCATCGGTAGGATAAAACCGCACATTAGGCTCAAGAGGTGTGCTCTCAATTTTATTATCACTAATACCTGCTTTTGATAACAAATCAGAAGCATACTTAACTTGAGATAAAGAAATCCCATTATCAGATGTGAGAACTTTGATGCCCAAGAAATAGTTGAGAGACCCCAAATCCTTCATCTCAAAATTAGTACTAAACAATTCTTTAACCTCTGTAATACCAACAGTATCATCATCAGTAATAATCATATCATCCACATAAAGAATCAAAAGAATGATACCTTGTGTTTTCTTGCGTACAAAAAGAGCAGTATCATGTGGGCTAGAAGAGAATCCCAATTTGCTTAATGTTTAATTAACTTTACATACCAAGCTCGTGGAGCTTGTTTCAAATCATATAATGCACGGCGAAGGTGATATACTTTATTTGGAGGTCAATTGTATCCTGGTGGAGGTTTCATATAAACCTCTTTCTCCAAATCTCCATTAAGAAAAGCATTTTTAACATCCACTTGAGAAAGTCCCCACTGTTTAGCTACTGCAATAGAAAGAAGGGCACGGACAAAGGTAACACAAGCTACATAAGCGAAGGTATCCTCATAATCAATTCCATACTCTTGGGTGAATCCTCGCGTAAAAAATCTAGCCTTGTATCTTTCAACAGAGCCATCAGATCGTGTCTTGATCTTGTAGATCCATTTGCAATCAACAAGAGTTTTATCAAAAGGACGATCAACTAAGTCCCAAGTATGAGTTTTTTCCAAGGCTTGCAACTCTTCTTTCATAACTTACTGCCAAAAAGGATCATTGGATGCTTCTTTGTATGTACCAGGCTCATGTATATTAAGCATGGTACAATAACATTGATAATCACGAAGATAACCAGGAGGATTTTTTCTCTTTCTGGACGTGTAGATGAAGTGTTATCAGGAAGAAGAGAAGATGAGGGTGTCTCGGGATTAACATTCATATCAAGTGTGGAACTATCAATTGGAGATTGATCATGGGAATTGGATTTTGCACTATTTTCATGAACTGGACCATCAGATGGGCCTGCATCAAAGGAAATGGTTGCACCGTGGGCTGCAATGTCTGACTCACTAGATGAACCTGAATTAAGATCACTTTGAAATAGCTCAGCAAAAGGATTAGAAAAGAATGACACTTCGCTTGATGGAATAGACTCAAACTTTGACAATGAGGAAAATTTAATATGCTCCCAAAAAACAACATGCCGAGAAATACGAATATGATTTGACACAGGATCCCAGCAATGGTAACCTTTATGTTCTATCCCATATCCCAGAAAGAAACAAACTTGAGCACGAGGTTCTAATTTTGTGTATTCATGTGGTTGAAGAAAAACAAAACAAGCAGAACCAAATACTTTAAGTAACGTGTAGTCAGGAGCTACCTTGTAAAGACGTTCATAAGGAGACAGTTTCCAAGAATAGAAGATGGGAGTCTATTGATAGTAAACACTACAGTAAGAGCTGCTTCACCCCAAAAGCGCTCAGGGCAAGATGAATAAATAATCATGGCCCAAATAGAATCAAGGATATGTCTATGCTTATGTTCTGCTCGTCCATTTTGTTGGGAGGTACCGGGACAAGAGAATTCAAAAAATGTACCATTTATAGACAAGCAATTTAAAAGTTTAGAATCATGATATTCCTTAGCATTGTTCTGTCAAAAAACTTTGATAATTTTACCATATAGAGTTTTAACCATATTGGCAAAATTAATATAGATTTGAGGTAATTCTGAACAATTTTTCATAAGATATATACATGTGAATCGGGAAAAATCATCGATAAAAATGACAAAATATCGTGATCCAATCATGCTTGGTACAGGGGAAGGTCCCCAAACATCAGAATGGATTAAATCAAAAGGATACTTTGAAATAGAAGGATTATTATTAAAAGGTAAAGCAGGTTGTTTGGACTGTTTACATGCAATACAATCCAAACTTTTCTCATTAATATGACCTAACAACCCACTAGAAACTAAAGGACAAAGCTTACTCAAAAAACAAAGACAAAAAGGTTGATGTCATAATGACAAAGGAACACTAGAAGAAACAACACATAATGGAGACATAGGAGATGATTGGGGAATATGAAGACTAGTGAGTTCAAACATACGCCCAACTTTACGGCCTTTCCCAATGATTTGTCCCGTCTGAGGGTCCTGCACTTGACAACCAGGAGAAGAAAAATTTACATTACATCCCAAATCACATAATTGTCCAACAGAGATAAGATTAAAATATAAACTTGGAATAATAAAAGTATCAGGCAAAGAGAGATCTAATGAAGAAATAGATCCTTTATGACTAACATTCATATTAGATCCATCAGCAGTATGAATAGATGATGTGCTAGATTATTAGCCAGGTCATAGAAAATCTTGGAATAATACGTCATGTGATTACAACATGCCGAATCAAAGTACCAAGATGAATTACCTGAAGGAGTAACTAGAGCACTAGTTGGAGAAAGGAGTTGACTAAGGAGAGATTGAAGGTCCATGATATTCGCTCAACAAATTGACGTCAACAAACAAACCAAAAAAATGAAAGACAGAAGAGATCCAACAAACTGATGAAGCAGTAATTGTTATCAACAAAATACCATGAGAAAAATAGAATAGTGAATATGAATTTCAACAATTCGAGAAGGCTCTTGATACCAAGTTATAAAATGAGACAGAGAAACACAAGAAAATCTGAATAATTGATAATTCTATTCATCGTGGAATAAAAGAGACTACAACCACATTTGTGTACAAGAAGTTAAAAAGCAAAAGGAAATAAAATACCTAGAATGTGTAAATATATACTTTACCATACTTAATATATTTATATATATACTCTACCCATATTTAGAAACTCTATACAATATTTACTAAATTTAAACATAAGGTATGATGTTTCATCCTATTAATCTTTGATTTTGTATTTAAAACCTGACCTAGGGGTGTCTTGTTAAGAGTTTGATGTGTAGAACCCATAGGCTGACGGTTTTGAGTAAATTATTTGCTATAAAACTAAAATTTGGTGTGCTATGGAGTCGAAAGGATTGAAATGGATGAAATAAAATGATATGAATGAAATTGAGGCTATCGCAGATACCACGAGAACATTCTATGGCCCATGCTTCATTCCATCAACTCTAGTTGACATTCGTGGAACTCAAACCTAAAACCTAGTATTTTAACTAAGAATCATGAGGTCCATTTATAAATCATGAATGAATCTACGAACCGTAGATGGTGCTCTTGGACCTCAGTTATGCAACCTCATACATGAACTAAAAAATCATGAGAGGCGTTCATGAAGTGTGGTTCACTTCACGGGCCAAAACCACTCATTAAGCCTGTATTCCAGGAAAAAAAATCCATTTTTTTTTCTTGCTTTTTTTTTATAGGGGTACTAATACTCTGTCTTCTAGGTACCATCCCTCTAAAATCGACCACAAAAAGAGGGAGAACAGACCTATCACCTAGTAGGAGGGCCGGGGCTTTGGAATTTTAGAGTTAACTTATTGACCAACCCACCAAATAAAGGAGTGGATCTGAGGAAGTCTATCAGGTTAATCCTGATCTGAATGTTGAGGCTCGGACCACATAACGAGGCACAAGGGAACTAGCTACCACTTTGGAACCACTACAGGTTCTATCCCTAATTAAAACATTGATAGAATCCAACACTCCTCTGTCTGAAGAGGGAGAGCGGTCGTCAAATGATGGCAACACTACTATTCCAGAGTCAGTTTCTATTTTGGGTTCAAGCAATTCTAAAAAGGATACGAGGTAAAAGATCTTTGTGGGCACATTTATACTAAAATCTGAATATCGACAGAGAATCGAGATAAAAAGGGTTCAGGTTGCTCAGACTCGGGATGTTAGGAGATGGTGTGCCTTGGGCATGTGGGTATTTTATACGAGGGATGTGGCGTGATCTGAAAATTGCATAGAGGCCCATTAACATAATATTGGTTTTGTGGATAGCTGAGCCTTCAGGCAACTACAGACTCATGCTTGTACGGGAGTTCAATGCTTCCTACTCAATGTCAGTGCATCAGATTACTCCACTTATTGAGAGGTCCATAACTCAGCATCCACTCAAAAGCTTATTAGTGTGGGGAATACATGTTGATATCTCAGAGTGCATGATTTAGCGCTTCTTGTTTTGGCTAAAGTATGAGTTGCCCATTTCTACAATAAAGTTTTACAAACTTATGAAGATGGTAAGGGACAAAAACTAAATAAAAGAACTGGCTCGAAAGGTCAAGGTATTAAAATGGGTTGGTGGATACATTAGTGAGCAAGGGGAGGATGCCGACTAGGTTACTAGTCAAGATCAAATTAAGAAAAACATAATAAAAATTTTGCAAAAAAGTTATGGTGGGGTATTGTTTGCACTCATCTTTGAACTATTTAGGTTTCCACCATTTAACAATAACATGTGATAGTTGTAGACCTTCTATTTGAATATCTGCAAAACTAGCAAAACGCTTCCAAAGTTTTGTAGAGTTGGAGGAGGTTAGGAATGTTAGAACTTGAAACTATAGAGAAAAAAGATAAGCTTCAGCAGCAAGGTTTTTTATCATTAATATCAGATTTCAAAGGACATACACACATATATTTACATAAGCTTTTCCAAAGTTAGTAGAGGACCATACCTATCCAACCACTATTGACTTTTTTACAAAACATATTCCATAAAACAAGAACTACCTTTTCTTTACAAACTAAACATAATATTTTAAAAAGGAACCATTAAACAAAAGACTATCTAGAAATATCTCATTTTCTCCACCACCTTTGAATCTAGAAAGTTTTCACCAAACAACCTTATTTTGTTAACAATCTTGACAAGTTTGGAGGAATACTCTTTCACAGTATCTCCTTCTTTCATCCTTAACATCTCAAATTCTCTTTTGAGAGTTAAGAGTTTGACGGTCTTCACTCTGTCACTTCCGTCGAACTCCTCTTTTAGCTTCTCCCATGCTTCTTTAGGTGTTTCACAAGCCATTATTCTTGTGAAAATCACATCTGAAAGTGCTGAATGAAGACATGTGAGAGCCTTTGGTTTCCTTGACTTCACATCTTCATAAATCTTCATTTATGCAACTATTGGATTTGGTCCAAGTGGAGGAGGATCATCTTCACATTCAATTGTTTCCCATAGAATAAGAGCTTTGAGATAAGCCTTCATCTATATCACCCATATGTGATAATTTTCTCCTGTAAACATAGGAGGGCCTGCATCCAAGAAGCTGGTGGATGACATGTTACTGCTGCTCAGCTCACTCACCTTAGAAGAACTAAAGAAAAAACTTATCTATTCGCCTTCACAGATCCCTCAAGAAGAAGGGCTCTGATACCACTGTTAGAACTTGAAACTATAGAGAAAAAAGATAAGATTCAACAACAAGGTTTTTTATCATTCATATCAGATTTCAAAAGACATACACACATATATCTACATAAGCTTTTCCAAAGTTAGTAGAGGACCATACCTATCCAACCACTATTGACTTTCTTACAAAACATATTCCATAAAACAAGGACTACCTTTCCTTTACAAACTAAACATAATATTTTAAAAAGGAACCATTAAACAAAAGACTATCTAGAAGTATCTCATTTTCTAACAAGGAAAAGATGAGACATTGGCTCAGATTTTTGTTTGTTGCAATGCCAACACCTTGATCTATCAGAAATAATGGAGATTGGACTCCATGCAACTAAACAATCTCCCAAAGATATATCTTGGCCAACTTTTCAGCATTATAGGTACAAAGTGCACAGACTTATGGGCCAAAAAATGAAGGCATTACTGAGACCACTACTAGTTAGCCTCATATGGAACTTATGGAAGAGAAGGAAAAATTTGAAGCATGGAAGGGAACTCTCCTACATCAACTTATTATTTAAGGTTTAACACTTATATTTCGAAGTTGGGGAGAATTAAACATCATATTTAAGATCAGATTCCTACAGGTTGGGCCAATATTGTGGAATATCTAAAGAACAATACACTAAGGATTTATTATATCCTCGTCAGTTAGTATCCACCAAAAGGACACCAACTAAAATGTAACACAAATGGTTCATCGAGAGGCAATCCAGGGAAGTACATATGGCTTATGTTTGAGGAATGCGACAGGTGATCTAAGCAATAACCTTTTCATTTTGCATAAGAACACACCCTAAACCAATCCTTGAAGCATCAAAATAAGCCTCAAAACCACCAGACCCTTCCGGTGAAGTCAATATCTGAGCCGAAGTAAGTCTATCTTTCAATTCTTGAAAACTCTTCTCACACGCTTCGGACCAAGTGAACTTAACCTTCTTTTGAGTCAAAGTCGTCAATGGGGAAGCAATCGAAGAAAACTCTTCAACAAACCTCCTATAATAACTGGCAGGCCCCAAGAAACTATGAATATTCGAAGGTGATAGAGGTCTAGGCCAATTCTTAATCGCATCCGTCTTCTTAGGATCTACCTCAATACCCTTATCAGAGACAATGTGTCCAAGAAAAGCTACGGACCTTAGCCAAAACTCACATTTACTAAATTTTGCAAATCGTTGTTTGTCCTTGAGGACTTGCAACACAATCTTCAACTTATCGGCATGCTCATCCTCACTCCTTGAGTAAATAGAAATATCATCTATGAACACAATCACAAACATGTCAAGATATTGTCTAAACACCCTATTAATCAAATCCATAAATGCTGTCGGAGATTTTTTGTCAACCAAACGACATCACTAAGAATTCATATTGGCCATATCTAGTCCGAAAATCCATTTTCAAAATGTCATCTACTTTCACCCTTAATTGGTGATAACCCGAATGAAGGTTAATCTTAGAGAAGTAACTAGCCCTTTGAAGTTGATCAAACAAGTCATCTATTCTTGGAAGAGGATACTTATTCTTAATGGTAACCTTGTTCAATTGATGGTAGTCAATGCACATACGAAGTGAACCATCTTTCTTCCTTACAAACAAGACCAGAGCACCCCATGGAGAAATACTTGGTCAGATGAAACCCTTATCCAACAAGTCTTTCAATTGCTCTTTTAGTTCCTGAAGTTCTGCAAGAGCCATTCTATATGGAAGAATAGAGATAGGTTGCGTATCTGGAAGAAGGTTAATACCGAAGTCTATTTCCCTTTCGGGTGGAACACCGGGTAGATCATCGGGAAACACTTCTGAAATCTCATTACCAACGGGGACCGACTAAAGAGTAGGGGTTTCGGAATCCACATCCCTCACCCTAACAAGATGGTATATACACCCCTTAGAAATCATCTTTCTAGCTTTAAGACATGACATAAATTGACCTTTAGGCATAGAATTTTCCCCCTTCCACTCTAGGATAAGCTCATTTGGGAATTGAAACTTGGCCATTCGGGTCTTACAATCAATAGAAGCAAAACAAGAATGCAACCAATCCATCCCAAGAATAACATCAAAATCTAACATATCAAGCTCTACAAGATCAACATGAGTGACTTTATGGGAAGAGGAGACGGGAAAATTTCCATAGACTTTCCTAGCCACAATGGATTCAGCAATTAGGGTAGAGACATGAAAAGGATCTAACAACACATCAAGAAAAACATCAAAACCTATAGCCACATATGTCGTCACAAAAGAAAAGGTAGCACAGGGATCAAGCAAACCATAAACATCAAAGTGAAAGACTTCCAACATACCGGTAACCACATCGGGAGAACTCTCTTTCTCATGGCGAGCTTGAAGTGCATAAAATCGATTTTGCTTTTGATTTCCACTAGAACCCGATCGATTTTGAGGTTGAGTTCATTGACGATTATCCCCTTCATTTTTTGCCACTAAGGGACACTTCCTTATCTTGTGATCCACCTTGCCACAACAATAGCATGCATTAGAACCGGCTAGAAATTTACCCTCATGTTTTTTCCCACATTTAGCACAAGTAGTCGATGAAAAACAACCACTATTCCCTCCTTGAGGCTTAGGGTTAGACACCCTATCCTTTTTGGACTTAGGAGGAGCATTGGAGGAACCTTGACCGAAAAACCTTTGTCAAAATCTAGAACGACCATGTCCATCGGACCTTGAATGTGAGAAGTTACCATCACCGGTCTTAGCCCTCTTTGCCTCTCTAGACCTTTCCTTAAGTTTCTCCTCTTCTATTTGTTGAGCATGAATCATGAGACTAGTAATATCCATGTCATTGACAAGCATGGCAGTAAGACATTCATTGACCACCATTCGAGACACTCCCGAAACGAACTTACTCATTCTTGCCCTATGATCGGCAACCATATTAGGAGCATATCGAGACAATTTAGTGAACTTCAAATCATATTCCTTCACACTCATGCTTCCTTGACGAAGGTTGATGAACTCAAGCACCCTTGCCTCCCTCATCTCAAGGGGAAAGAACATATCATGAAAAGTAACCTTGAACTTCTCCCAATCAAGAGGACTCACATCATCCACCCTCTCACTCTTCCATTTCTCAAACAACACTTGAGCCACACCCTTAAGTTGATAGGCGGCCAACTCTGCATTTTTCTCTAGCGTCACACCCATGATCATTAGCACCTTGTACACCTCATCAATGAACTCTAGAGGATCCTCCTCAACCTTAGAACCATGAAATTTTGGAGGGTTCATTCTAGTGAAGTCCCTCACCCTTTATGCTGCCGTACCCACATTTGGGTTCTCGGGAGCTACAACTTCTCTATTAGCTTGAGCCGTCATGGATTGAGCCAACACTTGAAAAGTAGCCCTAAATTCTGCATTAGTCACTTGTTCGGCCAAAGGGTTGGCCGAAACTTGAAGAGCTTGAGGAGGAGCTTTCTCTCATGTATTTATTCTAGCATGAGCTCTTCGGGTAGCTATATCCTGAAACACAAAGGATAGGGATTAAAAGAGAGACATATAGAGTTACACTCTATCGCATGACTTAAGAGTAATAAAAAACTGGAGTTTCTTAAATGTTTTATAGCCTCTCATTCATAAATGTGACACACTTCACACTCATGAACAAGACTCTACTCGACGTGGCTTATGAGACATCTTAGGATCTTTCTAAGACCTTGTGCTCTGAATACCAAATTTGTCATGACCCAAGGTACCCCCTAGATGTGACATGGCGTACAAGACCCCAAAAGGCCTCATACAAGCCACTTAGCATACATACATACAAGATCATAGAGATTTAAGAGTTCAAAAGAGAATGTCATATCAAAGCTTTTAAGAAAATAGCGGAAGTCTACATCTCATGTCTCAAAGCCAATCTATCATAAGAATGAGAAATAACATTTGGGACGTAACCCAATACAATGCAAAAATGAAAGCACATAGAAATAGGAAAACAAGGCTATGTCCTCAAATGTATGAGGACTCACCAAGTGTTAAAAAAACCTTCTACTAAGCTCTAGCCACGAATAGATAGAGAATCGCCAAGCGTAACATTATGAGACAATGTAGGAAAAAAGTATGCGTTAATACGAGGAATATACTAAGTATTATAGCAATACACTAAAACATATAAACATGCTAAAACGTGACATTTTCATAAACATGCAATAACCAAGCTAAAACATGAAGAAAAGGTTAGCAACATGAATCAAAAACCATGGTCAACCAAGCTAAACATCTTTACATCACTTGAGAAAATATCTTAAAGACACTTTAATTCTTTGTTAGTGGGAAGTAGCCTTAACCGACATATAAGACCATGTGAGCTATCAACATAAAATCTAGTATCAAACCCCACACTGATAGGGCCATCCTACTTGCCAAGGTAGGACCCTTTACTTAACATATAGCTTACGTGGATCCACTAGCTAGTGTCTATCATATACTATCATCCTATGGTGGCACATAGTTTATGCGACTTGGGTAATTGCCACTTGTCCACTCATTGCTAAGCATAATTCCCACAGATTAGACATAGTTCAATTATCATAAGTAGACATGGGTAGTCGCCTTTTGTCTATCATTGTCATAAGTTCATTATTAGTAGACATGGGTGATCGCCTCTTGTCTACATTAGGGAACATGGGTAATCGCCTCTGTCCCTTCATTAGAATAGCTCCTTAATCATCGATTCAAGTTTAGTTGAGCAAGCCTTTCAGCAAGTTATGAATCATTACATGTGAAAAAACATTTCACATTCATGGGTTGTGTAATTTATGAGAATTCCTTTCACAATTCAACAACGACATCAACATATCATAAACATTGATGCTTCAATCTCAAAACAACCTTACTTCATCATTAGCTTCATAAGACACATGCAAAATTTCATAAACTTCATCTTTACATAGTTCATCATGCTCATAACTTACAAATCATAGAGTTCACATGGGTTCATCAGAGTTTATCTTAAATCATGCAATTCAATGCAAACTCGTGCTTAGAAAACAAAGAACAAGGATATTTGATCACAATTGAAGGAACCCACATAATAGAGGAAAATCATAGTTTTTGATTGAACAATCTTTCCTTCATAAAAAACATCATTAGGTCATTCATAATCTCATCATGAAAAGTCTTAGCTTAGAAATCATAATTCATGCATGGATTCATAGAGATTTCATATAATTCATCACTTTATTATTCAATCCACCAGCAAACCATAGATTTTCAAAATTTGGGGAATTGGCATGGGTTCATGGGGATTCATCTCAATTCATGAAATTCAACTCAATTCATGCTTCATAGTTCATAAATCAATCAATTAAATCAATATTGGAAAGAACCCATGACATAGAAGAAAACCCTTACTTCACTTGGGAATTTCTAACTTGAAAATTGGAGATTTTAGGGACTCCATGGATGAAAGGGCTCCATGGATGAAGTCTATCATACCTTAGAGTCTCAATTCCTTAAGCAATTGATGAAGAAAAGATTGATTTCTTGAACCCTAGCTTGCCCTCTTCTTCTTCTAACTTCTAGAGAGAGAAATATTTGAGAGAGGAAAGTTTGGGGAAACTTGTAAATTGATTTGGAAGGGTAGATTTTAGGATTAAAAGGGTTTATATAGTTTTAGGAGAAGTTATAAACCTACCTAGATTAGTAAATAGGCCATTAGGTGAAAAGACCAAACGATCCCTCTTTAAAACTCCACCAACGACCCCACTTACTACATGACCTACGGTTGGTAGGTCAACCTACTGCCCATAGGTGACCAACCGTAGGTCACACTACCTAAGCCCCAAAAATTATTAATTTTTTTCTCCCAACCAGTAGCATCCACGACTCCCCCCCATTTGACCTATGATTGTTAAGTCAAACGACGATTGGTAAGTCAAGTAGTAGGTCTCTCCTTAGAATTTTTTCCAACTTCTTCTTCTTGGGCAGCCTTACCTATGGTTCCTACCTCCTTGATCTACTATTGATAAGTCCATCAATGATTAGTAGGTCAAGTAGTAGGTCACAAAAGTTTTGAGAAATTGAAAATTTTTGCCCTTTTCGTATCCGGGATATTACAATGAGTACCAAACGAATGGTACTCAGCAGGCGAGGGCCGACTGAGCTCCACAGATAAAGCAAGCATAAAAAGCATATAAACAGAGCAGGAACAACACAAGTAAGGAAATAGGATCTAATACAAAGTAAAAGCAGGAACAAAGGGCAAAGGGCTAGAAAATAAGAAGAAAGGAGAAAGAGATGAAGGACGCACCTGCAACCACAAGCCACAACCTAGTTAGGGCAAGAGAAGACCCTAGGAGCTTACCAATTAAGAGCAAAATACTACAGCCACCACTAAACACCTAAGAGCTAATCCAATTGAACCTATCAGGACGCACTAATCACAAATCTAGACAAAGATACCTGAAGACAAACCACAATGACAACAAAAAGTAAGAGCAAGTATAATCAGATAATAACCGACCGGACGCCCATAACCCCGGACAGTACACAACATACCCCGGCCCACATAAGCCGTGGGACCAAATAGCAAACAAGTATGCTGGTGATGGACGATGCTAATGAATGCAAGTTTGAAGTAAAAACCAGTAAAATCATCGGTGGCTATCAGAGATCATCACAACAAAGTGTATGTACCCACCCCGGCCCTCGGCCTACCAGGTAGGACCCATGTAGCTCCCTCATCCAGTTCAGAAGTGCACCGGCCAGAGGGGCCCATAGGGGACACGGGAAGTCTACCTGGGCCTAAACCAGGTCTTAAGTAGGCATCCCCGTAGTGGTACCAGAGAATGAGTGGCCAAGTCGATGTAGAAAAAGGGCGACGCCGCGTCGGATATCAATAAAAATGAAGTGCATCCCGGATGCCCCTGTAACTGCCTGTATAAAAAGAGTAAGTCCTCGACGCCTTGAAAGCCTCAAAATCAATTCTCAATAGTCCCGGTGGTACGACTCCCGTTAAAAACAAGTTTTAGAAAATTCTAAAAGTGTGAGAGTTCCCTCTCAAACATAGTTGAAAAAATCCAATGAAAGTAAGGGGATCATGCCCCAAACAAGTGAAAATGCTCAATCAATGCAAGCATGCCATCACCAGCATCCAAACAAGGTGCACGTAATCAGAACTGACATATCCAATCATACCACTCTATCACAGCAAGGAAAAACTGACCTGGGATCCAATTGCTCCTCAAACATGGCCTCGGGCCCAATAAAATACAATAAATAATAAAGCATCAAAGCCTACCGCTAATCAGGAAATGCAGAAATCGCGAGGTAGCTCAGCATCAACATAGAGGAGGAGAAATATCTATAGGATCGACGCCTAACCCAAAAACATGCCGTATCCGCTCCCAACAAGCGCAACTATGCCAAACCTACGGCTACAACGGGCCTCAGAGGTCTCAGGCCCTAGCACATGGCACACCATCCAAAACAAGCCCTACCGAAAGCTACGCCTAGCTACAAGGGCAGTACATTCTACGATAAAGCACCTAAGGCTCAAACCTAGCCTAAGGTCAACACTACTAATCTTAAACAAGGAAAACAATGCTAAGTCAAAACTACAACCCGAGCCTAAAGCTTAATTTAAGGATTTTACGAGACTACTCTAATCTAAAGCTCAAACGGAGTCAAGGAAAAGGAGATGAAAAGGAGGCAAGTTTTATACTTGGCAATTACTCCCTAACTCACATGCAATAAATACTAACGATATCTAGTAAAGCATAGTCAAAGTAGGAGACCAAAGCCTACCTCGAAGCCGATCACGCGTGCTTTGAATTTGCCCAATTGAAGCTTCCCACCTCCGAATCACCTCCAATTGCTACCATGCTGTCAAAATAGTAATCACAACGTCATTACAGATGTTTTGACACAAAAAATGCAAGAATCGGAGACGGACCAATTTCGGAGTTGAAATCGAGAAATGTTGGACTTGTTCAAGATTTTCTGGAATTGACTCCGTGAAGAGGTCTCAAACCCTCCCCCGAACTTGTGTTTCAAAATGGAACACCCCACGAGCTCGAATCAGCTCCAGCAGTACAATAAAGAAAAAGCAAAACTTTACAAAGAAACAAGCTTAGGATAGCAACTTATGCCTTAAATTCATGGAAATCGAGGAATACCCGACACTCTCCGAGCCAAGACCCAACAGCCAATGCAAAACATAACACCTGGGATTTCAAATCACCGAAAACTGACTTAAGATGAGAGAGATACAATTTTCCAAACTTTTCTTCAATTGAAATCCAACCTCCACTTTATCTACTGCCAAGCGCACATACCTCCGCGAACGCGGAGGGGAAGCAACCACCACTCCACAAATGCAGAGGGGAAGGATTCCCACCTCCGCGAATGCAGAGAGGAAGATTTCCCAGATCTCCACGAATGTGGAGACCTATCCGCGAACACGGAGACCTATCCGCCAAATGGCTCCAAAGTCACACTGAAAGCCTCGATAATCATGCCAACCATGCTACTAGCCTGATTTGGCTGCTTCGGAGCTGATGGAACCATCAAAATTCCACTCTGAGGCTGTTTTACTTGAGTTTTGATCGAAGTCATCAGTTGAAACTCCGAAAGCTCCTAAACACAGAAACGGGTATAAAACCCAAACGAACGACTAAGCGACCGAACATTCAGCTCCAGCAAGTCATAAATGACTTTGGGTCACTATAGAAAAGCTCTAAATGCTGAAAGGATTAGAAAGTAGAGAAAATGACCTGGAGGGTCATTACAACATCAACTACTAAAAGGACTTTCGTCTGCGAAAGTAGAAGGATAGTTACAATCTGAAGGCACGAAAAGAAGAGGATACAGGGCCCGCACACTCCGCCAGACCCTCAGACACCCTCACAGATCGAACAACGCTATCACAGAACTAAGGCTTAGAGGAAAAACCCTAAATTCCCTTCGAACTCCATAAGCTCTTCCAATTCCTCTTTTTGGCTCCAACTCTCGCTCAATCAACTTGAACTTGAAAGAAAACACTAGGTTCATCCGAGGAAAACCAAAACCACGCCGAAACCACCGAAATAAGAACACAGGACCATAGCAGATGCGAATTAGCTTCTAACTCAAAATACTTGCCTTATGCTCCAAATCCATCCTCTTTTGGATAACAACTGTGTTCTGCCGAGCCTTGGCAAACCTGGATACCACCGACACTATCTGAAACTTCCTTACAGAACCCTATGACACCAACCTCAGAGATGTTATTCACTCTATCTGAGCATCGGGGAGTGACACCTGTCAGAATAGGAACTCAACCCAGGGCAAAGCCCAAAATTCCAATATCAATCTTAAAAAAGACAGCAATCTAAGCTGAAGCTCAACCTTCTGAAGTTAACACTCTACTCATAAGGGCAATCATCCCGCGAAAGACAAGGCTACAGTGAGTCGAACTCCAGTGACCTAGTCTTACCATAGGGACTTCTGAAACGCCGACACCATCAGCCCACAACTACTCAGTGAGCACAACTCTGATTCGATCATCCTAGTCCAAGAGAAACCCAACTGGTAGGCAGCGAATAAGCATAGTTAACCAATTGACAATGGTCCAAGGGCACCAACCCCTATCTATGAACACCACAAGACACCCCATATGCTAAAAGCAAATCTTCCATCCTGAATGAGTTCAACATCTCGCATTTAACAAATTACTTAAGCCCGATCCTGGTTGATGGACCTTTTAATCAACCCTTAATTCTCCAACAGAGGCTAAAATCTGAACCCACGAGGGACACCACCATTTCGGCTCCAGAACACATCCAAGACCTCGGGAGCTATCAGCTCAACCCCAAAGAACCCACCACAACAACAACAATGTGCAACAAGAAGTCACATTTTCCAAATTCCAAGTAACAGTGGGCAGCACAAAACCTTCAAAAGCGACATTTCAAGAGAACTGAGCGAGCAAATCATAGCAGCTACCAAGTCTGTCATGGAGCAATGAATCAAATAGATCGAACGAGCAAACCACCACTATGAAATCTTAGGAGCTGAGAACTATCTAGGGCAAGGGGAGGGAAAGTGCAAGTCCATCTACTGACACACCCCAGAAGGCTATTCCACCTTTCTCTAAACTCCATCAATACAAATCTTCCAACCACCAATAAATCCCCCAACACCAAGAATGCCACAAGGAAACCAACCAGGTAGGTAAAAAGGGAGCAAACCTCAACCTCATAGTCTCAAGGCTTGAAATACTGATAAGACAAAGGGAAGAATCAACAAGCGGGATCTACTACAACTCTGAAGATGTTATACCTCCATTCACATATCTCCTCAACAACCCACCCTTCAGCTGCAAAACCAATAGTACCAAGCAACGAAGATATTCATCCAAGCTAAGAAAACCGGAATGGCCCAACCACTACTCTAAGAAATAGGCATCCGACCCATTATATCCACTACTAAAGAAATCAACTACGGAGCTAAAACATACATACAAACCAAAATAAAGGCAGCCACCACAATCACGAGAAAAGCAACAAGTCAAACAGACACATACGGGTATGAAAACCCCATAGCCACACAATAAGAGCATAGCAAGGCAAAACAAAGGAATCGAGCAAATACAACTGATACCTGGATCCTCGGACTCTGGCTGACCTGTAGGGGCAAAGAATCAATCGTGACTGACCCTAGCCTGAACACCTGAAGTACTACATTCGACTAGATATGATGCAAACCCATGATACTGACTTGGCTGAGCAAACTGCACACTAGCCCCACATCGGGAACACTCTCTAGATCGGTGGCCAAGCTCTCCACAGATACGGCAAGGCCCAACCACTCTAGCCAGGGGAGCAGAAGAAGCTGTAGGTGCCTGGATGAGTAACTCCCGCCTGGGGCAATCCCTGGATCAGTGGTATGGGTCACCGCAGTCATAACAACCTTGAGAAAAATGAGTCGAAAGGGGACGGCCACCACGGCCTGCAAAACCCAGATGTGAACTTCTCAAACTCTGGCCCATGCTGGGACCACCCCGATCCTTGTTTGGATGCTGGTGATGGCATGCTTGCATTGATTGAGCATTTTCACTTGTTTGTGGCACGACCCCATTACTTTCATTGGATTTGTTTCTACTATTTTTTATAGGGAACTCTCACACTTTTACTATTTTCTAAAACTTGTTTTTAACGGGAGTCGTACCACCGAGACTACTTTGAGAACAAATTTTGAGGCTTTCGAGGTGTCGAGGACGTACTCTTTTTATACAAGCATGGGCATCCGGGATGCACTTCCTTTTTATTGATATCCAGCGCGGCGTCGCCCTTTTTATACATCGGCTTGGCCACTTGCTCTCCGTTACCACTATGGGGATGCCTTTTGTTACGTAAGACCTTATTCGGGCCCAAGTAGTGTATACGGACTTCCCGCGTCCAATATTGTCCCCTCTGGCCAGTGCACCACTGAACTGGATGAGGGAGCTAAATGGGTCCCACTTGGCAGGCCAGGGACCGGGGTGGGTATATACACTTGGTTGTGATGATCTCTGAGAGCCACCGATTGTGTTACTGGTTTTTTCTTCAAACTTACATTCATAAGCATCGTCCATCACTAGCATACTTGTTTGTTGTTTGGTCCCTCGATTTATGAGGGCCTGGGGTATTGTGTATCGCTCGGGGGTATGGGCCTCCGGCCGGTTATTATCTGATTATACTTGCTCTTATTTTTTGTAGTCATTGTGGTTGTTCTTGAGGTATCTGTGTTTGGATTTGTGATTGGTGCGTCTTAATAGGTTCAGTTGGATTAGCTCTTAGGAGTTTAGTGGTGGCTGTAGTATTTTGCTCTTAATTGGTTAGCTCCTAAGGTGTTCTCTTGACTTAACTAGGTTGTGGCTTGTGGTTTCAGGTTTGTCTTTCGTCTCTTTCTCCATTCTTCTTATTTTCTAGCCCTTTGCCCCTGTTCTTGCTTTTACTTTGTATTAGATCATATTTCCTTACTTGTGTTGTTCCTGCTCTATTTATATGCTTTTTATGCTTGCTTTATCTGTGGAGCTCAGTCGGCCTTTACCTACTGAGTACCATTCGTTTGGTACTCATACTACACTTCTACCCCTGCATATCATAGTACGGGTTATCGCTGGTGATTTGGTCTTGGTGCGGAGCAGCTTGCATTCGGAGATTTTGTGAGATCCTGGCATTTGGAGTTACTGATTTCCATCTATTTTGGGCCAGGAATAGTCTTTACTTGCTTTCGAAGACTGTCTATATCTTTTTATTTCGTAGTGTATGTGTATCAACTTTGTACTCTTGTATCAACTTTATCAAATACTGACTGATGCCAGGTCTTAGGGACGGTTCCTTTGTTGTATATATGTTGAACCTTTTTTCTTCACCTCGTTATCATTTATTTCTCCATTGGTTCCTTTTTCGCTTGATAGCCCGTTGCTTCTGGTTTCGGGCAATGGATTAGGCTTACATACTGGTGGGTTGTTTTAGCTGCCATCACGGCCTGAGGGATCGGGTCGTGACAGTTTGGTATCAGAGCTTAGGTTGACCGGCATCATTGGTATGAGAGCAAATGCCTAGTAGAGTCCTGCGGATAGGAGCGTTGACGCCCATATCCTATCTTTGGGAGGCTATAGGGCATTCTTAGGAAATTCTATTTTTGAGTCTATATCGTGTGTATTCGTTCCGTTTAACCTCTAAAATTTCTTCTTTGGAATTCTCTCTTTTTAGATGGATAGCTCGAGGCGTTCGGCAGGTGTGGAGGGAGATTCAGGACTTGGTCAGGTTGTAGGGCCTCAGTCAGGCCCAAACCCTGAGGTCAGAGGTGTTCTTCAGCAGATGGAGAGTTTGGGGTCAACCTAGGCTCCGTTAGAGTCATCGACTACCTTGGCTCCATGAGGTTCAGTGTTAGGAGGCTCGAGTTCCTTTGGGGGTACACTTCCGACAGGTGCAGTTCTTGGTGAAGCGGGTACTGTTCAGGACAGAGTTGGGTTGGTTGGGCTGCAGCAGGGTTTGTCATCGGTATCTGAGCATGTTTTGGGATTTCTTGAATGGTCGGGGCATAACACCACATTATCCTCTATAGATCGTGATATGAGTCAGGAGTTTATCACGGGGTTGTCATTGCCACTCCGTTTGGCATCAGAGCACATGTTAGAGGCTGGGTCTACCTTTCCCCAGATTGTTAGCCTTGTGAGGGCAGTGGAGCACGCATATCTTGAGGATTACAAGGGCAGCGTCCAGAGGGTCAGGCAGGATGGTAGAGTTAGAAGGCCGCGCTCTAAGCCTAGAGTTACTCGGGACCAGGTCTACCAGTGGTCTCAGACAGGTTCATCAGGTCGGGATTGGCCTCTAGCTGGGAGTGGATCTTCTCTGGGTTGCTTTAGTTTTGGGGACCTTGGTCATTGGTCTAGGGAGTGCCCTGTCTCTAATTTGTTCTCTTAAGTCATCTACATTGGGAACACACAAACGACCTTGATAGAGAAGCACACAATCTCCCCCTTGGGAGAAAGCCTCTACGGACTTTTTGAGCATCGATTCCTTCAACTCGACCAAGTTAGGATCAAGATCTTGTTTATCCTTTACATCATGCACAAAAGAGGATTCGGAACCATTGTGAACCGTAACACCATCCTTAGAGGAATGAATAAACCGAACAACCAATCGAGCCAAACTATGAACATCATGAACCAACTCTTTCTTACCATCCTCAATATGAGCAACACTACCCATAGATAACCGACTAAGAGCATCCGCCACCATATTAGCCTTACCGGGGTGATAGAGAACAATCATATCATAGTCTTTTAACAACTCAAGCCACCTTCTTTGGCGAAGATTTAGA
Source organism: Solanum appendiculatum (assembly GCA_018342035.1). Taxonomy (NCBI): domain Eukaryota; kingdom Viridiplantae; phylum Streptophyta; class Magnoliopsida; order Solanales; family Solanaceae; genus Solanum; species Solanum appendiculatum. Next base: position 73,068 of record JAGDQO010002011.1, on the reverse strand, counting down.
TCTTTATGTTTAAACACATATTGTAGACTCTTATGGTCGGTAAAGACATCTACATGTACCCCATACAAATAATGCCGCCATATTTTCAAAGCAAACGCAACCGCCGCTAATTATAGGTCATGAGTAGGATAGTTCTTTTCATGCACCTTGAGTAGCCTTGATGCATAAGCAACAACTTTCCCATTTTGCATAAGAACACATCCTAACCCAATTGTCGAGGCATCACAATAAACCACAAACGCATCGGATCCTTTCGATAGAGTTAATATCGGAGCCGAAGTAAGTCTATCTTTCAATTCTTGAAAACTCTTCTCACATGCCTCAGACCATATGAATTTAACCTTATTTTAAGTCAAAGACGTCAATGGAGAAGAAATCAAGGAAAACCCTTCAACAAACCTCCTATAATAACCGGCTAAGCCCAAGAAACTACAAATATCCGAAGGTGATAGAGGTCTAGGACAATTCTTAACCGCATCCGTCTTCTTAGGATCCATCTCAATACCTTTACCGGAGACATGTGACCAAGAAAAGCCACGGATCTTAACCAAAACTCACATTTACTAAACTTCGCAAAGAGTTGTTGGTCCTTGAAACTTGTAATACAATCCTCAAATGATTAATATGCTCATCCTCATTCCTTAAGTAGATCAAGATATCATCAATAAACACAATCACGAACATATCAAGGTATTATTTGAACACCCTATTCATTAAGTCCATAAATGCGGCCGGAGCATTTGTCTATCCAAACGACATTACCAAGAACTCGTAGTGACCATACATAGTCCGGAAAGCCATTTTTGGAATATCATCCTCTTTCACGCTCAATTGGTGATAGCCCGAACGAAGGTCGATCTTAGAAAAATAACTAGCCCCTTGAAGTTGATAAAAAAAGTCATTTATCCTTGGAAGAGGATAGTTATTCTTAACGGTAACCTTGTTCAATTTCGCGGTAGTCAATGCACATACGGAGTGAACCATCTTTCTTCCTTACAAACAAGACCGGAGCACCCCATGGAGAAATACTTAATCAGATGAAACCCTTATTAAACAAGTCTTTTAATTGCTCTTTCAACTCCTTAAGTTCCGTCGGGGCCATTCTATAAGGAGGAATAGAAATAGGTTGCATATCTGGGAGAAGGTCAATACCGAAGTCAATTTCCCGCTCGGGAAGAATACCGGGTAAATCATCGGGAAACACTCCCGGAAACTCATTAACAACGGGGACCGACTAAAGAGTAGGGGTTTCGGAATCTATATCCCTCACCCTAACAAGATGGTAAATGCAACCCTTAGAGATTATCTTTCTAACTTTTAGACAAGAAACAAATTGACCTCTAAACATAGAATTTCCCTCTTCCACTCTAGGATAGGCTCATTTGGAAACTGAAACTTGACCATTCGGGTCCTACAATTAATAGAAGCATAACAAGCATGCAACAAATCCATCCCAAGAATAACATCAAAATCTAACATATTGAGCTCTACTAGATCAACATGAGTGACTCGATGGAATAAGGAGACGGGGCAATTTCTATAAACTCTTTTAGCCACGATAGATTCTCCTATCGGAGTACAAACACAAAAAGGATCTAGCAACACATCCGGAACAACATCAAACCTCATATCCATATATGGCGTCACAAAAGACAGAGTAGCACCGGGATCAAGCAAGGCATAAACATCAAAGTGAAAAACTTTCAACATATCGGTAACCACATCGGGAGAGCTCTCTTGCTCATGACGAGCTTGAAGTGCATAGAATCGGTTTTGCTTAGGAGCATTCAACCCTATCCACTAGGTGGAGCTTGCTTATTCTCGCCTCCCTTAGCTGTGAGAGATGGACAATCCCTCATTTTGTTGCCACTCTTTCTACAACCATAACAACCATCCGTACCGGCTAAATATTTGTCCTCATTCTTCCTCCCACACTTAGGACAAGTGGTCAGTGGAGAACCACCACCATTCCCTCCTTGCGGCTTAGGGTTAGACACCCTATCCTTGTTGAACTTAGAAGGAGCATTGGATGAGCCTTGATTAGAGAACCTTTTCGAAATCTAGGACGACCATGTCCATCGTTCCTTGCATGCGAAAAATTACCATCACTGGTTCTAGCCCTCTTGGTCTCTCTAGATCTTTCCTTAAGCTTTTCTTCCTCTATATGTTGAGCATTCACCATAAGACGAGAAATATCCATATCATTAACAAGCATAGTGGTGCGGCACTCTTTACCAACATTTCGAACACTCCCGAGACAAACTTGCTCATTCTTGCCCTAGGATCAGCAACTATGGAAGGAGCATATCGAGACAATTGTGTGAACTTCAAAGCATACTCTTTCACACTCATATTTCCTTGACGAAGGTTGATGAACTCAAACACCCTTGCCTCCCTCATGTCAAGGGGAAAGAACCTATCAAGGAAATCAACCTTGAATTTCTCTCAATCAAGAAGACCCTCATTAACTGCCCTCTCACTCTTCCATTGATTGAACCAAATTTGGGCAACACCCTTAAGTTGATAAGCGACCAACTCCGCCTTTTCTTCCGGCGTCACACCCATGATCATCAACACCTTGTACACTTCATCGATGAATTCTTGAGGATCTTCCTCAACCTTAGAGCCATGAAATTCAAGAGGGTTCATCCTAGTAAATTCCCTCACTCTTGACGCAGCCGTACCCACATTTGGGTTCACGGGAGACACCACCTCTCTATTGGCTTGAGTCGTCACGGCTTGAGCCAACACTTGGAAAGCAGCACTAAACTCCGCACTAGTAACTTGTTCGGCCAAAGGGTCAACCGAAACTTGAGGAGCTTAAGGAGGAGCTTCTTGTTCCACATTCTCTCCCATGTTTCTTGTTGCGTAAGCTCTTTGGGTCACCATATCCTGAAACGCATAGGATAGGGACTAGGAGAGAGACATATAGAGTTAAACTCTATGACACAACTTAAGAGTAATGAAAGAAGTGGAGTTTTTTAAACGCCTTATAACCTCTCATTCATAAGTGTGGCGCGCTTCACACTCGTGAACAAGACTCTACTTGACGCGGCTTATGAGACATCCTAGGATCTTTATAAAACCATGTGCTCTGATTACCAAGTTTGTCAAGACTCAAGGTACCCCCTAGATGTGACATGGCATACAAGGCCCCGAGAGGCCTCATACAATCCACTTGGCATACATTCATACAAGATCATAAAGAGATAGAGTTCAAAAGAGATTTTCATATCAAAGCTTTTAAAGGAAACAACAGAAGTCTACATCTCATGTCTCAAAGCCAATCTAAAACAAGGAAATAAAGTTTGGGATGTAACCCAATACAACATCCGAAATGAAAAGAAATACAAGAAAATAAGAACAACTAGGCTACGTCCTCGGATAGATGAGGACTCACCAAGTCTTCTATCAAATACTCTACTAAAAAGCTCTAGCCACGAGTGGATGGTGAATCGCCAAGTCCTACATCAAAGAAGTTAATGTAGGCAGAAGTATGCGTTAGTCTAATCAAGTACCAAGTACGATAGCAACACATAAACACATAAATCATGCTAGAGAGAGACATAACCATACCATGCAATGGCCAAGCTAAAACGTGATAAAGCATAATAAACATGAAACATAAACCATGGCCAAAGCAAGCTAAATCATCTTTCTTTATTTTTCTTTACTTCTTCATAAGAACACTTTGTTCATTAGTTGAGGGGAATAGCCTTAATCGACATATAAGACCATGTGAGCTATCAACATGGAATCCAGTGTCTGCCCTACACCGAAAAGGGGAGTGATGTCTACCCCACACCACTAGAAGGGGTGTCCTACTTGCCAAGGTAAGGATCATAAATCTGTAGCTTACGTGGATCCACTAGCTAATGTCCTTCTAAGACAATCATCCTATGGGGCACATAGGTAAGGGATAAAGAGATTGTTTTTGGAGACTCGGCCTCTACTACGGGAGAGCTTCCAGCTCAATATCCACTCGGTGCTAAGGATATTTCCCACGTAATAGTTATTTAACTTATTCATATCATTATCCACGGAAAGGTACAACTAGGGTTACCAATCCAAGCTAAAACATGTTTATAGACGTTCATCTTCCATGGACTAGTCCAAGCTTACATCATTAAAATAGCTCCTTAAGAACATGGGTAATCACCTCTTTGTTCTTTTTAACTCATAATGGGAGTATTACGTGAGAAAATCTTTCACAACTCAACCATAGCATCATCATATCATAACTTTGGTACTTCACTCTCAAGGCACCCTTAACTCATCATTAAAAATTCATATGAGACATGCATAGGTTCATTAGCATCATCTTTACTTAGTTCATCATGCTCATAATTCATGGATCATAGAGTTCATATGGGTTCATGCAAGTTCAACTCATATCATGCAATTTAATGCAAGCTCATGCTTAGAAAGCCATAATTAAGACAATTTACCCATACTTGAAGGAACTCACATAATAGAGGGAACATCATGCTTTTGACTTGATCATGCTAAATTCATAAGATTTTCCTCAATTCATTCATAATTCATGCATAATTTCATAGAGATTTCATAAACTTCATTAATTCATAGCTCAACCCAACAATCAAAGCATAAATTAGGAAATTGGGGAAAATTAGCTTGGGATCATGGGGAGTTCATGCAATCTTTACTTCAAATCATGTAATTCACGCTAATTCGTACACTAAATTACTTTATCACACTAGATCGTGCACTAGGAATCATAAAATCAACAATTGAAATCATAATTGAAGAACCCATCAGAATTGATCAAAAGCCCTAATTCAATTTGGGAAATAGAACCTTGAAAACATTGAAGAAAGGGAGGACCCATTAGAGGAAAGGACTCCTAATGGTGAACACTATCATACCTCAACAAAGCACACAAGAATTTGAAGAAAATTGATGGTCTTCAATGGAGGATCCTAGCTTTCTTTTTCCTTGAAGCTTGAGAGGGTTTATCTTAGAGAGAGAAATATTTGAGAGAGGAGAATTTAGGAATGAGTTACAATGAATAAAATTAGGCTTAAGAACTATTTATAGGGTCTGGGTTAAAGGTATAACCGACTTAGGTTAATAGTTAATCAATTAGGGAAAAGACTAAAAAGCCCTTAATTAAAAACTGGCGGGGGAAATCGACGGTGGGGACCTACGGTCCGTAAGTCAAATGACGGACCATACTGTCCTTCCGTCAAAAGATTCAGAACTATGTTTTGGGCTGAAAATTTAGCTAAGTCTGGAAGGCATCTACGAAACCCATCTACGGCCCGTCAACTGAACGACGACCCATCCTGCTGCTCCGTAGGTCGAGATTCAAAAACTTGGAAACCCTGAAGTACGCAGTGCCATCGACGATTCCCCACCTAAGGCTCGTCAATCCTTCTACGGTCTGTAGGTGGCCTCCTTAGGCCATTGGTAATAGTTAAAAATTTTGCACTTTCCTTTAGAAAACTTGGGGTGTTACAGTTTTCTCACGTAATACTCCCATTATGAGTTAAAAAGAACAAAGAGGCGATGACCCATGTTCTTAAGGAGATATTCTAATGATGTAAGCTTGGACTATCCATGGAAGATGAAACGTCTATAAACATGTTTTAGCTTTGATTGGTAACCCTAGTTGTACCTTTCCATGGATAATGATATGAATATGTTAAATAACTATTCCGTGGGAAATATGCTTAGCACCGAGTGGATAGTGAGATGGAAGCTCTCCCGTAGTAGAGGCCGAGTCTCCAAAAGCAATTCTTTATCCCTTACCTATGTGCCCCATAGGATGATTGTCTTAGAAGGACATTAGCTAGTGGATCCACGTAAGCTAGAGATTTATGGTCCTTACCTTGGCAAGTAGGACACCCCTTCTAGTGGTGTGGGGTAGACATCACTCCCCTTTTCGGTGTGGGGTAGACACTGGATTCCATGTTGATTGCTCACATGGTCTTATATGTCGGTTAAGGCTATTCCCCTAAACTAATGAACAAGTGTTCTTATGAAGAAGTAAAGAAAAATAAAGAAAGATGATTTAGCTTGCTTTGGCCATGGTTTATGTTTCATGCTTATTATGCTTTATCACATTTTAACTTGGCCATTGCATGTTATAGTTATGTCTCTCTCTAGCATGATTTATGTGTTTATGTGCATTGCTATCATACTAGGTACTTGATTGTACTAATGCATACTCTTGCCTACACTAACTTCTTTGATGTAGGAATTGGCGATTCACCATCCACTCATGGCTAGAGCTTTTTAGTAGAGGATTTGATAGAAGCACTACAAGAAATACGCTTTACTGTGGCGACATTAAAACCCAAAAGTCACCACTAAATGTCTATAGCAGCGACCATTGCTCCGTTTGTAGTAGTTCCATAACTAAAGGTTATTTGTGACGACAAACTGATGTCGTCACAATAAATATCTCATCTGTGGTGACATAATTCGTCACAATTCCTTAACAAATACGCCACAAAAAAAAATTGAAACACAAATATTTATATAGTCACCTCTAAAAGAAGGCCTTCAAAAACTGATGAACTATATTGTGGCAACTTTGATGTCGCTTCTAAATTCTGATATTTGTAGCATCTCTTATTGCTGCAAAAAGTATAAAATATTAGTATCAACATTTATGTCGCTGCTATACATTATCAATAGTAGCGAATTCTTCCGCTACAAAACCAACTAACTATTAGTGGCAACTTTATGTCGTGGCTGCACATAATCAATTAGTAGCAACTTCTTCTGCAGCAAAATCAACTAACTATCAATGGCAACTATTACGTCATTGCATAAGGTAGCAATCATTTCGTTCCTGAAGAACAATATTCAGCGTTTTAAATAAAATTCTCGAAAATTAATAAGAGCTATTAAAAACATCTAGTAATATTTCACAAAATTAATACGAAAGCATTTCCGAGTCAAATATTATAAGTACTTTCAATACTAGAAATTCAACTAGATAATAGTTATTACTTAATCAGTTATCACTGTATCTATATACATATGATAAAAACAAAAATTTTCATGCATACAAACAAAAAGCAAAAAATTTCATTGCGTGCCTTCAAACTACTTCTTGATCGGACCCCTTGCTTAAGAACCTTGTCCCTGAAATTAGAAAAACACACAACGAATTTCTAATTCTCATAATCCAATCAAATGAATCTTCAAAGTTGTTTTCTCAAGACAAGAGACTTGAAAGTGGAGATAACACAATATCTTTTGGCATCAGGATGTAAGTAAAATAAACGAAAAAGATTCAAAATATCCCCTAAGCAGTGACTCAAACTTTAACTTTCTTCGCCAAATTACTAACAATTTGATGAGTTCTCACTCCTCTGTTCTAATTCTTCATATGAAACAAAATATTTTTTTTGGTATACTATTAATTTGTACATTAAGAACTTCTCACTAGACATCCTAATAAGAAGCTCAAAAAATTATGGGTGCCTACAGTAGTTGGCGCTGATCCATCACTCTCCTTGGTGCTGATCCATCAGCTTCCCCGAAAATCACCAATTCTGACTACGTCTTTCTTAATTCATGGCTAGCTTTCACTTAGCACCTACTGTTAGCAATGGTGTTCTTCAACCCGTTGAAGAAATCTCTTTCCACTCTTTTGCATACCTTTTTTTTCTTGTCAAAAGTAATTATGAAAAACTTACTCAATTTGTTAAAAATGAAGCTAAGTTTTAAGCAGGGGACATACAAAGTTTCAGCTATGTGTTAAACAGGGCATTATTTATACACAGTGCCAGCTGACCAAATCATGCAAAATTACAAATGTGAAAAACCAAAAACATATGGATATTTAAGAGCAAGTCATGGTCGAATTTGAACAGCTTCTACAATATCCCATTCACACTTAACATTCTAATTACCTTAAATTAATTAAACTAAGCAAAATCCTTCACAAAAAAAGAAATGTTGATCAGTACAAAACCAGTACATAGGGGATAATTCAGGACATAATAATTATAGCTGAGATAATCTCAACCACTCAAGATCATTACAACATGAGATTAACAAACATAAAGAAATTAAGTGGTTACTAAAGTGAAAGTAACTTAGCTTAGTGCTATGACAACAATTGAACCAACACCTACATATCCATATTGGGCAACCCAAATGCACTAGAGCAAAACCCTCCATGATAATGTTATTCGATTTCCGAATTATCTATATGCAGATAACTATATGCAGATGCAATCTTATCAAAACCCAAAATAGGGGACAAACAAAGTTTCAGCTCACTGAACAAAAAGTCATTCATAACCTAGTCGTATGCAGATGCAATCTTATCACAACACAAAACTAAGAACCACTTCGCTAATGCCGTTCATGACTTTACTAACAACTTATAAAAAAGTAGTTCTTGTAGGCTATAACTTTACTGTACTTGACATACTTAAAGCCATGGGAAACATTTTAGAAAAGATTACAGTTGTTGTAGTTATCTATTACCTGGTTCAACTTTCAATGTAACTACCATCTACAATAATATAAAAATTTATTATATTCTTAAGGAGCAAGAGAAAGTACTTGTTGCATTCTAGTCATGATAGCAGCCATTTGTTCTTGGAACATCTTGTCTACTTCGCATTTCATGTGTTCGCGCTCCTCTTCCAATTTTTTTTGCATATCTTCTTCCATATTTCTTTTTAAATCCGCAGTGATTTGTTCACGTTCGTCTTGTAACTTCCTATCCATATCAGCTTGCATCTCTTGACGAATACTTTCCATTGCTGAAGACACACTTGCTTCTATGTCAGCCTTCTGCATTTGAGTCTTTTTAGGAGGCTTCTTTCCATATCCTTTTCCCCGAACATAACCAGATCTCTCACAAAGAACCGATGATAAAATCTCATCCCTAGTCATGCGATGCTCGATCTCTTCAGATTGTTGTTCAACAACAAGTTGTTGAAGCTGGACCTACAATAATCCATAATCATTTACACCAAAACGTAATGTACATATTCAAAATGATTTGTAGTAGATCAAAAGGATAATAAGGTAATGACTTTAGGGAATTACATGAATTTGTTGGGATTGTGGATCCAACCATACACGTTCACCGTTAACATTTTTACGTGTGTTGAATCTCCCAGACTTTATCTAGTGTGTCGTTTTCTCCCGATTCGGATTCGGGATTTCTCTACAATATAGTTCAATAAGAAAAAATATATAAGTAAATAATTATATAAATAACAAAGAAATATATGTAATAATAGATGAACAAATGTATTTTCACCGTAGATTCCTCTACTTCTGCAAATGATCTTGTACCACAAGAATGCTTAGTTATTTGTTTTTCTCTATTTTTTTTCTTTCTCTCACTAACAACCTACACATAGTCAAGAAATCAGAATAAGTTTATGCTAGTGTGCATAGCTATGGAAAGAATTAGTTGCTGTGTGTGGATTTCAATAGTGTGCTTAGCTCAAGGGATAGAATTGGTTCATCGGTTACTCAAGCTGAAACTCAGGGTTTTTAGGAGTTATAGACACTGTGCAGCTTACACCTCTTAGAAGTAAAAGGTGGCATATTACTTGGTGTAATAAGCAGGACACAAGAAGCAGGGCATATAGTAAGATAGACTGGGTGCTACTGATGAACATGATCATCTAATGGACAATGTGTGGTGTAAGTTGAAGAAGCTTAAAATACAACTTAGAGAGATCAATAGGTATATGGCCCCTTATCAGCAAAAAGTTTGCTTAGTAATGGAGGAGTTAGCTATAACACAAGGTCAACTTCAGAACTACGATGGGTGTGTCTGATGACAAAGAAGAAAGTAGGACGAGCTGAAATTTCAAGCAGTGTGTTCGACTGTTAACCAAAAAAAAGTTACCTTGAATTTTTCACTTCCAAAATACTTAACTAGGTATTTCCAGTCCTCCAACTCAACATCCTCAGGTCGATGAGAAAATCTTTCTTCATCAGTATTATAGGCGGAGTAACAACTATGCAATCGAACTTTCCATGCCCAAAAGAGTCTTTGCATGGTGCTTATCACAAAACCTTGTAACTTATGCTCTCGCAATCCACCACAAACTTCAAACTTGTCCTAAACACATTGTAATATTAAATTTGATCAATCAAGCAATTTAAAGGCAATCAAAATTAAAAGTAATTTATTACCTTAACCTTATACCACATTGCTTCTCCATGTTTTAAAACAATTTGCTGCAAATTTCCATCTTGGAATGAGATGCTGCTCCTCATGATCAAGCCACAGTAATTAACAATATCTCTAGCCCCAGAACCCACTGCTCTATCAATGTAATCTGGAATAATTATACTGATTTTTCCTCCATACTTGGTTTTAAGATCAACAATCTTAGATTTATATTTGCCTCTTCCTCTCTTTCTATTGATGCAAGAAGCTGCAAAGCAAATAAAACCCAACAATTATCCTCTAATAGTTATTAGATAGAACACTATCAAATCATTCCCTTCTAGCGAGGGACGTGAACTAACTTGCACCAGTTTCAACCTCTGGGGAGGGGCGTATACTTTCTTCCAAATTTCTTGATGATTGTGTCTCTAGAGATGTTCTTTGGAGAGGGTCACTTGGTATTTGTCCAATCTGCAGAGGTCCTTGCCTTGGGTTAGAAGATTGTTCTGTCTCTAACGATAATTCGGTAACTCTTATTGGTTGTATTTGTGACTGAGATGTACTTCCAAAATTTTCTCATCCTTTAGAATTGCCACGTCCACTTCTTACACCACCTCTTCAACTTTTACCTCGTCCAGTTCCTTTCATTTCCTGCAACATATGATTAAATAGGAGAAGTATTAGATTTAGAAATTAAAGATGATAAAACATATGTCTAACTACCAAAGAAAACATCAACTCATAAAATAAAGTATTAAATCAACCAATTAAAAAAAGTGTAACATTTAGCTGACAACTGTTGCTTTATTGATAGTAATGCAACTCATTCATTCTACTTAAAGTGCTGATTTTATTTAAAAAGTTAAAGCTACAAGAGCTATTAATTAATTTCATGTCAGCCTAATCAAAACAAACTACAAAAACTTCTCGAAAGAAAATGTAGACATCTTTATCAGACGCCTTTGTTCATAAATCTTCAAAAGGATGTATCATTGTCCTCTCCATCATTATCATCAAGTAACTCTTCTTCACTTTCTTCATTCTCTGGTACATCTATATCATTGTCATTAATAAAATCATCCTCCTGATTTTCTTGATCATTGGTACGCAAAATAGTTTGTACTTCAACATCATCCCTATGTAAAGAAAGGTCAATATCAATTTCTTGATCACTGGTACGCAAGATATTACATTCCACTTCCTCTTGTAGATAAACTTCTTCATTCATTAATTCATCTTCTTCAACTTCAGGCATATTAAACAAGTCGTGAGGATTTGTCTTTACAACAACGAGCCAGTCTTTATCATTTATGTCATTCAAGTAGAAAACTTGTTCAGACTGAGAAGCGAGCACAAATGGCTCATCTGTATTCAAAGAACGATGAGTATTCACACTTGTAAAACCATAATTGTCAATCTTATATCCTCTTCCTAGATGAGCCACATCCAACCAATGACATTTGAATAGAAAAACCTTTCTGTTTCCCACATAACGCAACTCGTAAATGTCCTCCAATACACCATAATATTCCTTATTAGAGTCTGCATCATCTCCTCTCACAAGAACTCCACTATTTTGCGTCTTTCTCACAAGCTCTTTCGTTTGAAACCTAAATCCATTAATCATAAATGTTGAATATCGATGCACTAATGGTTCCGGACCGACAGCTAAGCTTATAAGCTCATATGTTGCTCTTCCTTGTGCAGATAGTACAAATATCTACAAAAATAAGTAAGATTTGTTCATATCAAGATGACAACACTAATAGTAAAAGTGTTGTTTTAGTGAACACTTGCACGTGCACGAAACCAATCAATAAACTTATTATTATGCACCCCATGAGGTCTCGTTGAACCTTGTATTTCAATCTCTCTCATGTATTCCCTACATTTTATATTAGTTAAGATTAATTAAACTATCTCAATGTGAAATTCTATTTGAATTAATAAGAGACTTACTCCATGAATTGTGAAACCTCTTCACAATTTTGAAGAACATACATACATGCTTGGTTAAACTCATCATGAGGTAGTTTTATTCCATCTGAAGCACCTTTTGTTTGCCCTGTTTTTTTGAAGATAGACATCCCACCATTTGATTCAAATCCATCATCATTTCTCGTTGGTTTAATGAACTTGCTGGAGATATTTTTTAAATATAGTGAGTAGAATGTAAGGTTTTCCCTTGCCATATGACCTTCAACAATTGAACCTTCCGGACAACCTGGGTTGCGAACATCTCCCTTAAGTGTTCGCAAATACCTATATATAGATTTCTCATTACTAAAATTATAGATGACATTTTAAAAACATTGATTTTCAAATTATAGAATGATATGTTACCTCTCAATAGGGTACATATCTCGATATTGAACTTGTCCACCAAGTTTTGCCTCACTTGCCATGTGTATTGGCAAATGAATCATGACATCAAAAAATGCCAGAGGAAAAACTATTTGAAGTTTGCACAATATGATAGGAATTTCAGCCTCTAGGATATCAAGATCTTCAATTGTCAGGCAATTAGAGTATAGATTCTTGAAATTTTTACCTAAGGCTATAATTGGTTCACACACTTCCTTAGACAATAAACCACGTATAGCTACTGGTAAAATGTCTTGCAATAATACATGATGATCATGACACTTCAATCCATTTATTTCTTTTTCAAGTACATTAACACACCTTGAAATATTCGATGAAAAGGCATCTGGAACCTTGACATTAGCTAAGAAATTGCATAACTTCAACTTCTCTTGAGGGGACAATGCATAGCATGCTGCCGGCAACAAAATATTATCCCCATCCTCAACTGGATGCAACCCTTGCCTAATACCAAGGTCCACCAAATCATATCTACTTTTCAATGTGTCCTTTGTCTTACCAACCATACTCATCACAGTTGACAAAATATTGTCGGACACGTTTTTTTCTATGTGCATCACATCAAGGTTATGTCTTAACTTAAGATTCTTCCAGTAAGGCAGTTGAAAAAAGATACTTTTCTTTTTCCAGTTATAAGCATTGTTAGAAACATTATGCTTTCCCTATTGCCCTTTACCAAAACTCACATTGCCCAACTCTTGTAATTGCATAAGTGCTCCATCACCTGTTAAAGGTCTATGTGCGACCCCCATTTCCACTTTTCCATCAAATAACACCCTATTTTACTCCATGGATGGTTCATGGGAAGGAAGCGACAATGATCCATATAACACAACTTTTTTCATAAGGAAATTGATTGTGTGTCTTTATGGCAACAAGGGCATGCAAGCTTGCCTTTTGTTGACCATCCTGAAAGATTTCCATAAGCAGGAAAGTCATTAATCGTCCACAAGAGAGCCACACGCATAAGAAAATTAGATTTTGTGTGTGCATCATAAGTCTCTGCCCCATCTCATAATTCTTTCAACTCTTCAATCATTGGCTGTAAGTATACATCAATATCATTGCATGGAGACTTGGGGCCTGGAATAAGAAGTGGCATCAGAACATATGGATCTTTCATGCAATCCCACGGCGGCAAATTATATGTAACTAGAACAACAGGCCAAATACTATGATTGGAACTCATATTCCCAAAAGGCTGAAACCCATCACTAGCTAAACCTAATCGGACATTCCTTAACTCTGATGAAAAAGGTAGGATGACGCTCATTGAAAGATTTATATTCTATTGAGTCAGACGGATGACGCAAGACACCGTCATCAATGTTTTCCTCTTTATGCCGCCTCATCTTCTTTGATGTCTCTTTTGCCATGTATAATCTTTGAAGCCTTGGTTTGATTGGAAAATATCACAACACTTTATGGGCTACTTTCTTGCCTTTGGTTTCTACTGACTTCCATCTAGACTTACCACACTTAGGACATGATTGAGCATTGACATAATCGCGCCAATATAAGATACAATCATTCTGACATGCATCTATTTTTGTATACCCCAAGCCTAGGTCACGAAGAACTTTCTTTGCTTCATAGAAAGAACTTGGTACAAATGACCCCTCGGGAAGAACTTCCTTAAAGAACCCCAATAACTCATCCATTGATTTGTTGCTCCAATGGTTAAAGCACTTTAAGTGAAGTAATTTAACAACAAAAGACAACTTTGAGACTTTTGTGCAACCAGGATAGAGTTCTGTCTTTCCATCTACTAACAATTGGTAGAACTTTGTGGCATGCATATTTGGCACTTCATTTCCCTCCGAAGAATTAACATTGTTCTCCATATTCATATATCCACAAGCATCATGAATCATTTGAGTAATGTCATCCTCTTCAGTGCTATCAACTTCTACTTCATCAGTACGTGACATTAGAATTTTCAACTCTAACTAACACTTCTCCATGCAAGTCCCACACTTTATAAGAATTCCAGAAGCCCTTCTTCAATAAGTCTCATCTTACATCGATTCTTAGCTTGAACACAGTGTTCATAAACCCTTTACAAGGACATCGAATCATAGTGTTCACCTCAGGTTGATTGAATGCCCAATTAAGGAAATCTTCTACTCCATCTCTATACCTTTGGTCCACTCTATTTCTAATATTCAACCAACTTTTATCCATTCCTATTTTAACAAAAAATTATAAGTTAATTAATTAAATTATTCATAATGATAAACAATGGACAGAGAAGTCTGGACAAACAACTATATTCAGGTAATTAAGCTAGTGTACAAGGCATTCCACATTCACACATGTTAGAAGAAAGGACACACTCCAAGGTGTGTGATATAGGTAACCTATACTAATGCAAGCTTATAGGAAATGTAGGTCTAAATTTCTCCAGAAACATATAGTTATTTAATGTTCAAGATTGATGTTGTGCATTGTTTTTTAAAGGTTGGGGATCCAGTGATAAATTAAGAAAGTTGGATAAGGCCAGAGAAGATTTAAACACCGAGAATTGTACAAATGATACACCAGAATGATTCTGAAACCGAGATTGCTGCTGAGACTTCTGCAGCAATGGCTAATGCTTCTGTTGTATTTCATGGAAGTGATCATTCTTTTTCCTGTCAACTTCTCAATAACGCCAAACTGGTACTAATCTCAGTTTTTTCAAAAGCCATAAAGGAACCTATGATGGGGAATGTTCTTTCTAATGCTCCCTTTCTCGATATCATGTAACATTGGTCCCTATTCCTTAATTATGGGTTGATTCTCCATTGGTCGCTCAACTAATAGTTATTATCTTAGAAAGTCACTCTCTTTGTTAAAAAAAAGTTGGAATCAAAAAGGGTGACTTTTTGAGATAATAACTATTACTTCATTGACCATATGAGAATCAACTCCCTTAATTATGTTCATTTTAGATAATGATTAATTAGTTACATATGGAAGTTAACTTCTAAAATGTGCAAAATGTAGGATGAGTTGTTGTGGGCTGCAACAGGGTTGTAAAGAGCAACTAAAAAGAGCCAATTCTCAATATGTTCACTTATGGGGTCTGATTCACCTTAGAAAATGTTAGCAAGCACAAACACCTAGCAGTTTAGATAGAATTCAAAATACGACTTTTAGCTTACCCATAGAAAGAGAAAAACTCAAACATGACTTTCAAAATCGAGATAGAAAACACAAAAATGTCTATAGAACTTTCAGATTTCAACTTACCTGGCACTGATCTTCAAAACTACAAACAAGCAAACTGATCTTCAATCCTTTATCACTTCGAATGCCTTACCCTCACACTGATTTTCCAACTAGGAACTCTATTTCTTCCTCCTTCAACTTTAGAGAACCTTATTTCTATAAAATTTCAAGTGGGTTATAGAAATAACATGTGAAATCTGAAAATACATATACCCATAAAGAGATTTTAGCACATACCTGATGAAGCATAACTTTAGAGAACCCTATTAGTGAAAGGTTGAAGAATATTCAGCAAAAAAAGATGGGAGATGCATTTTTCTGTTTATGGTGAATCGAGCAAAGAGGAACTCTTTTCTCTATAGATCGAGCTAACAGGAACCCATATACAACAAACACTATTTTTCTTCCTCCCTTTACCCAAATCTATATAATACCCATTTTGTTTCCTCAGATTTGTGCAAAGAGAAGCCTATAGAACTATGCAAAGAAATGTTCTTTTGTTTCTCAGAGCTTTCGATTTGTTTTCCAAGAGAGTTTTGTTTTATTTTTCTTTTAAATTTAAATTAAAAAGACACTATTAGAAGTGACAAGGTCTCTACAAAACCTTCTTTAGAGGAGACATTTAATAAGCTGCTACTAAATATTTGGAGCCAAAATTTTTATTTTAGCAGGACTTAATAATTTGGGAATTAGTAACAACCATTAGTGGCGACACAAAATAACTTGTTGCTGAAAGTAAGCATTCTGGAGCGACCATATAGGTCGCCACTGAATCTGATTCTGTAGCAACAAAATAGATCGCCACTAAATGTCGCCACAATAAGTCCTATTTCTTGTAGTGAAGACTTGGTGAGTCCTCATCCATCCGAGGACGTAGCCTAGTTGTTCTTATTTTCTTGTATTTCTTTTCATTTTGGATATTGTATTGGGTTACGTCCCAAACTTTATTTCCTTGTTTTTAGATTGGCTTTGAGACATGAGATGTAGACTTCCGTTGTTTCCTTTAAAAGCTTTGATATGAAAATCTCTTTTGAACTCTATCTCTTTATGATCTTGTATGAATGTATGCTAAGTGGCTTGTATGAGTCCTCTTGGGGCCTTGTACGCCATGTTACATCTAGGGGGTACCTTGGGTCGTAACATTTTACTCAATTGGGAGAAGTGTCACTTTATGGTGAAAGAAGGGATTGTTTTGGGGCATAAAATTCCAGTGGACGGTATACAAGTGGATCAAGCCAAAGTGGAGGTTGTTGCTAAGTTACCTTTTCCTATCTCGGTAAAAGGGGTTAGAAGTTTTTCGGGTCATGTGGGTTTTTATCGGTGGTTTATAAAAAACTTCTGTAAAATAGCTCATCCTCTGTGCAAGCTACTTGAGAAAGACAGTGCACTTACATTTGATGAAGCTTGTATGAATGCTTTTGAGAGCTTAAAACAGAAACTCGTGTCGGCCCCGATCATCGTTGCCCATATTGGAATAGCCCATTTAAGCTAATGTGTGATGCTAGTGGTGTGGCCTTGGGTGCTGTACTTGGCCAATGTAAAAGCAAGTTATTTCATCCAATCTACTATGCAAGCAAGACTTTGAATGTAGCCCAAAAGAACTACACCGTCACTGAACAAGAGTTATTAGCTGTGGTGTTTGCATTTGAAAAGTTTAGGGCCTATTTACTGGGGACTAAGGTGGTGGTGCATACCGACCACGCTGCTATTCGTTACTGAATGGCCAAAAAAGATGCCAAATCGAGATTAATCCGATGGGTGCTTCTATTGCAAGAATGCGACTTTGAAGTCAAGGATCGAAGAGGTTGTGAAAATCAACTGGCTGATCACTTATCGCGACTCAAAGAAAATGTGGTTGCTTCCGGAGAGAAAGACATTGATGAAGCCTTTCCCGACAAGTCGTTGATGGCTATATCAATGAGTACCATTCCTTGGTACGTCGACTTTGCAAACTATGTGGTTTGTGGAAATATTCCCGATGGGCTAAAATTTTATCACTACAAGAGGTTCCTTTTTGATGCGAAGAAGTATTTTTGGGATGAACCTTATCTATTTCGGGAATGTGCTGATCATATAATTAGGAGATGTGTACCGGAGTTTGAAGTAGATGTTATTCTTGGTGCATGCCATGCATCTCTGGTTGTTGGACACTATAGTGGGGTGCGTACAGCTGCCAAAGTGTTGCAAAGTGGTTATTATTGGCCAACGTTGTATCAAGATGCAAATTCCCTTGTCCGCAAGTGTAGTCAATGTCAAAAGCAAGGAGAAGTGTCCCGTAGACATAAGCTTCCTCTTACTCCGAACCTTGAGGTTGAATTGTTTTGATGTGTGGGGAATCGATTTTATGGGCCCTTTTGTGAGTTCTTATGGGAAAAATTATATTTTGATGGCTGTTGATTACGTGTCCAAATTGGTGGAAGCTGTTGCGTTACCTAACAATGAAGGGCGGAGTGTGGTGAATTTCCTTAAGCGATACATCTTCACAAGGTTTGGTACTCAACGTGCTATTATTAGTGATGGCGGTACTCATTTTTATAACAAATTTTTGCTTCGTTATTGTCTAAATATGTAGTCAAGCATAAGGTTGCTACCCCCTACCATCCTCAAACAAGTGGACAAGTTGAAGTGACCAACCGGGAAATTAAAGGGATTTTGGCCAAAACCGTTAATGCAAATCGATCTGATTGGTCTCGAAAGTTAGATGATGCTTTGTGCCCATATAGAACTGCTTTTAAGACCCCAATTGGTATGTCGCCATATCAGTTGGTATTTGGTAAATCGTACCATCTATCGGTGGAACTTGAGCATAAAGCCTTGTGGGCTTTGAAAACCATGAATTTGAATGGGGATGTTGCATCTAAGAATCGGGTTGACCAACTACATACTTTCGAGGAGTTTCATCTTCGGGCATTTGAGAGTGCAGCTCAAATGAATAAGTGGCATGATGCAAAGATTCTTCATCGATAGTTTAGAGTGGGTGATCCTGTGATACTCTACAATTCTCGTTTGAGACTCTTTCTGGGTAAGCTCAAGTCTAAGTGGTCAGGCCCTTTCAAGGTGAATCGTGTGTTTGACAACGGAGCTATTGAAGTCGAAGATGAAGATGGGTCGTTCTTTAAAGTGAATGGACAAAGGCTGAAACTCTACTTTGGAAAGGCCCGTTGTGAGATTGATTGATGTGCTTTACTTGGATGATGTTTGAATGCATGTCCACGTCGTGCTACGACATTAAATAAGGTGCTTCTTGGGAGGCAACCCAATCTTTGTTTTAGTGTTTTTGAATAACGTGTGTTGGTTGTATAGGTTGGAGTACAAAATGCAAGTTATGGCTACTAGGCGAGGGGTTGGACAACTCGGCGCATCGCCCAAAGACCCATAGGATCGCCTAATTTCATCACCAATTGAAGGCTGAAGTGGAAGGCTACATTGGAAGATTAGGTGAGCCAACTGCCCACTTGGCGCGTCGCCGATGTCGCCGAGTGTATCGGCGAGCCCGATCTAGATCACCTTCTAAACATGCAAAATATCCTGGGGTCCTGTTACTTTCGGTGAGGTTTTGAACCACTCGACGCGTCACCGAACCAATCGGCGATGTTAATACCATCGCCTAAGGGGGCGCGAACTGAAGGGTTTTTAATCTTTTCAAATTCAAATTTTCATTGTACTTGAAATTTTCATCGTCTCCTCTCATACCCACATACTTTTGCATTTTCATTATCACATTTACTACATTTAGCTGTTATTGGAATGCTCTGGATTTGTCCTCGTCCCAAGTTTGATCGTTGTTGCATCGTTGTGTCTGCGTTGAGATTAGTTTCCTTGGGTTTCAAAATTGTCATCCCATTTTCATTAATTTAACTTGCGAACCAATGGGTATTTGATTGTGTGCTTGATACTATACCTCGATTATGGTTTGCTAGTTATTGGGTTTGAGCATGCTTAATTTTTGTAATTTCTGGCCTTGTTGAACTGGGTATTTGAATTTTGTGATTGTGGGTTGTTGATTAATTGATGGGTGAAATCTCAGTACCCCTGAATTCAATCGAATGGCTTGAATTTTCTCAATAATGGATTGGGTGACGTCATTCTTAAGGGCAAATCATCATTTTGTTGTTTTCGAATCAATTTGGGGGTTGTCTGAGTACTCCGGGTACAAATTGAGGTTGGGTCTAATCTAATTGATGTTATTTGAGCTTTAATTGTTGTGTATTGGGCTGTTAGTTGAAAATCGTTGAAAAAATTGGGGGGGGGGGTGATGTATTGAGTTGGGTCGGCGAGCTAAGTCGGGCTCGTCATTCTGATCAGCGCGTCACCTATTGCACTCCCCATCGCCTTTTTAGTTTAAGGTTTTGCCTGTGCATTCTGTTATATTCGACGAGCCCTCTTTTTGCTCGTTGAGTGGACATTTCCTCGCCCTGTATGCCTGAATTTTGCCTATTTCGATCTTGTTACTTTAGTCAATGCCCCTCTTGCTCACCCAATAACTTGGCGACTCGCCCACCTGATCGGCGAGACTTTCTACAATATTTCATGATTGACCCTTTTCTAACCCATTTCTATTGATTCTTGTGTTTACTGATTTTGCTTGACAGATATGCCTCGCCGTAAAGTATTTTCTAAGAAACCTCCTCGAAAGAAAGTTAAAGGAATTGAAATAGCTTCGGAGGTTGATCAACCTCGGCCACAACCAACCCAACAACCCCAATCAAAGGGGAAGGGCAAGAAAAAGGTCATCGAGAGTTCCTCTTCAGAGAGTGAGGAAATGTCTATACAATTCACTTCTATAGAATCCAGAGGCTCAGAGGGTAAAGAGTCAGAGACACCTATTAGGGAGATTCTTAAGCGGACGCGTGTCGAGTTGCGGTCCAAGACATTAATGATCCGTTGGCTAGGGTAAACACTTCAACTGCCGGGCCTGAGCCCCTAGCAGTTTCTATTCCTGCCCCTACTACTCCAGCTCTAATTTTGGCCCCGGCTCAGCTTCCGAGGTCGATGAAGAGGTTGAAAACCGAGGGTTCACGCATTATCCTCGAGGAAAAAAGGTTGTCCACCGATGGGAGACTATTCGCTTCGACAAGTTCCAAATATTCACCAATCCTCGGAGCCCTTACGTATCTACATGGGTCCAGGAGTTCTATGTTGCCTACTCCGGTTTGATCCCGAGAGTGAAAAAGCAGGCGCAGTCGATGAAACCAGTTGAGGTTTTTATGGTGCGTGGGAAGAAGGTTAAGTGCAGCCAGATAGAGATTAATGTTGTCCTTGGTTTCACATTTAGGTGGCGGCATTCTTTGGCCGACAAGCTCAAGGGTAGTTTGGAGACCCTTAAGGGGCGGTTGGCTCAGTTAATTAGTGATGCTTCCCCCCGGCGGTTAGATGTTGGGGCCATCATCGATAAAAAGGACCTCAATATTGTTGCAAGATATTGGTTTGGATTTTTGAGTAGTACACTCATGCCTTCACAGAATGAGTCGATTCTTCGGCATCAGAAGGTCGCTCTGTTGGGTTGTATTATCGATAGACAGTTGTTGAATCTGGGGATGATAATCGAGTGTGAGATGTTGATGAGAGCTAAATAGAAGCACACCTCCCTTCCATTACCGATCTTGATTAGTGAGCTGTGCAGGCGGTCTGGTGTTCCACATGACGCAAAGACGGATGTTGAGGTCACTTCGACCTCGTCTTGTGACATCCGAAGGATGGAGGCCGAGTATTTGAAAGATGAGGCCGAGAGGAGGAGGAGACCCTTAGTTGATACGTCTCCGGTTGTGGATTTTGAGGCCATGGAGACGAGTTCTGCCACTCCCGCAGTTGAGCTGACAGGTTCTCCTGTTCGTGATGCTCCTTCCACTTCTGCCTCTGCACCGGGTCCCTCTTCTGCCCCTGCACCAGCTACAGCTCCCGGCACCCAGCCTTTAACATAGGCCATAATCATCAAGATGGGGTACCTTTCCCATTCAGCAGATATACGAGCTTCTCGGGTCGAGGCAGCTGTTCCAAGCCTGATTGAGAGTGCTATAGTTGCTGCACTTGCCCCCATTCTAGCAGAGTTGGCTGATCAGCGCCGGATTATTTCGGCTCATGGGGAAAATTTGGAGGCCCTCACCTCCAGAGTTGAGGCATGTGAGCGGAGAGAGGGTGCTTCTACAGAGTTGACAGTCATCCGTACCGATATTTTCGGCTTGAGGAAAGATATGGATGAGCTGAAGTCCACTGACATTACCATGCTATGGGGTAGTCTGGATATGCCATAGGGTAGAAGCGCTGATGTTCCCCCACCTACCACCACCGATGTCGCTCCGACAGCTGATGATGAGTGTGCGTCTGAATCACCTGAGACGGATGAAGAGGACATTGCTATGCGTAATCAAGAGGTGTATGCGGATCTAGCAGATTTTGAGGATGCTATAGTCCAAGCTACCACTGTCGATTCTCTCCAGGAGACGTCTATGATTGAGTCGAGTGGGATCCAGCACACCATGGAGAATACACCGGGCACTGATGCCCAGGCTGATAACACACCTCTGACATAGCGGGACTGGGGACTATCTTTTGCACTTTCCTTATCTTTAGTCTTTTTGTTTATTTTGTTATTTCACATTGAGGACACTGCTTTGTCTTTTTTGTGAGGTGGTGACTTTCCCAACCCCCTTTGGTTGTATATTCCCAACCCCCATTTGGTTGTATGTTTGGATTGTTGTTTTCGTTTTGAATTGTTATTTTCGTTTTGATATTTGAAGAAAATGGTTTTGGTTTCTCATGATATCTCTCTTTGCTTATTATTATTGATTGTGTGCTGAATGAAAGAATGCAGTTCTTTTGTACTTTTGAGTGTCGATTGTTTTCAATATCGATGACTTGAATAGTGCTCTTGATTGAATGATATGTTGGCATGCGTCCAACGAGGTAAATTGGAGTTGCATAGTCTTGTATAAACTCTTACCCTCTTGTTGTGACTAGCGAATTGTCGACTGTGAGTCTTGCAATGATCGTTGCACACAAGCTTGACTCGTAGAGTTGTGATCTACAGTTGTGTTTGAATGACATGTGTGGTGAGCTTTACTTGAATGGTGTGTATGATGATGCCGAGAACTTGCCCCGGTAGTCCAATTGACTAAGCATTGGTGAATATAGGAAATGATCTAAGGCACACACTTTTTAGGGTGAACCAAATTTCTATACCTTTGTTGGCCACCTTGTGAGTGTGTGAACCCAGCTTGGCACGTTTTGAGTCCATCCTTTTATTTGGATTAAAACACAAATGCAAAGCCCTTAGCCGTTTGTTTGATAATGCCCTATCTTGTCCACCTATAACCTTCGTGAAGTATTGGTTAGTTTGAATAGGCAACTTAGGTCAAAAGCCTAAGTTGGGGTATGGTGAGAATGAAGAAAGAAATTGAGCTAGAGGTCCGTGAACTTGATATTTTGAAAAAGTGTGTGTGAAATAGATGGAACCTCTCCATATATAAAAATAAAAAAAAAAGGAAAGAAGAGATGAAAAGAAAAAAAAGATTCAAATAAAATAATGCCATAGTGCATTGGTGCAAAAATAAAGAGGATTGTCCTAGAAATGTTTTGTGTGCAGCAAAGTGACAAATGATCAGTTGAGAAGTTGAAAAGTGGGGAAGAAAGGGAAAAAGAAGTAAATTGGGAACCGTGCTTCACGAAGGTCGAGTCACAAACCTAAAAATGATCATACCTTGAGCCCCAGCCCCATTACAAGCCTCTAAAGTCCTTTTTGATCTTGCATGAACCTTGTGAATGTTGATGGAAAATCCAGACAAGCCTATGGTTAGAGTTGTGCATACTCTTTCTCTTTTGGGAGCATGAGTATTGTACTGATTCCTAAACCTTGATCTTCATTGAACATCACGAGAGAGTGGAATCCTTCTCTTGGTGTAAGGGCATTCGAATATTTTGGGGGCATGAATTTGCATTTAAAATGAGCACTTGTGAGCATAGACTTTAATTGATGATGGCAAGTCAAAATTTGATGTTTTTAGTGTACATTTGATCCTTGTATAAGATTGATCCTTGTGTGCATTTTCATGTGGATTCTCAAGGAGCCCTGTTTGTAAACATCCTTATTGAGTGATAACGCTCAACTACACCTATCAAAATTCAAGATGTAGGTGGTCGTTAGCAATAAAATCCCAACGAGGAGTTGGGGTCGATCCCACAAGGAATGGAACTATGTTAGACTTCAAATATGACGTACTAAAGTGATCAAGCTTTTTGTAGATGTAGGTGAATGAATCGATGCATAAAGTAAATTGTCAAAGTTTCAATTATCAACTTAAAAGAGTTTTAAATGGTTGATTTCAACAAACATGAGTTAAAGAAGGATTTAACCAATGAAGATTTTTAGACCTTAGGGATATGTGAGTGTTCAAATACCTATTTCACTAAATGGGTCATTATGAATTTCTTAAGAGTACTGAAACATAATGGGTAGGCAAGATAATGACTATGATAGCTATTTCGTAACCAACTACCATGCTTTCAATTGGGTTTTATCAAACCCCAACAGGTTACACAAATTGAGCAAAATCATATACCTTAATTATACCCACTTTAACAAGCTGAGTAGTACAAGATAGAACTCATACAATTATCAGTTAATAATTCCACTCAAATGCATCTTCAAAAAGCATACAAAGAGCTATAAACTAGAACTGAATTTGCAACTTCAATTCATAAGATAAAAACATGAATTATCAACTAAACCCATTCTATTTCAAAATTTTATTCAGCAATCCATAAGACCCATAAGCTAATTAAACATTTGAACACATAATCACACCCCTAAGGCAATGGGGTTTTAGCCAATCGTAGTAATGATGAAGAGATAGTTACCAAAAACATTAGCCATTGATTTTCCAAGTCTTCAAACAGCAAATACAATCAACTAAAATTTTACCCAAAGTTCAATTCCCAAGAAATCACAGAATAGTTCACAAAATCCCTCAAACTTGTACTTTCTAAGTTTGAGATCTAGTTCTTCTCCCTAGCACTCTCTGCTTCAATTCAATTCAAAAAAATTTATTTATACTTTCCCAAAAATTCCACACGACTTGAATTTCAGGGTTATTCGGTGGCGTAAGTCGGGCTCGTCCTTCCACTCGGGGATGCGCCGAGTTGTGTGATCTCGCCCTTTAATTCTTGACATCAGTACTGCTTTCATTCTGGAACTTTAGGTGGTGTGCATCGGGCTCGTCGTTTTAATTGGTAACTCACTGTCTGGTCCCTCAGCTCGCCGACTTGACCTAGATTTTATCTTTGTTTGCTGGAACTTTAGGCGAGGCTTTTGTTCACTCGGCGACTCGCCGAGTTGCCTTTGGCGAGCCTCAACCTTCTTGTTTCTTCAATTTTTGTAAATTTTCGGCTTCTTTTTGCATTATATTGTCCTTGCCTCATTCCAAGTCCTTCATGCTACACACAAGCGATTTAACATTAGTTATAGGTGCAAAATGGGCATTAAGGACACTAATTTGGCACAATCGAAGCTATAAATGAGTCAAAGCCCTCAACTCATCAACATCCCTAACTTAAACTTTTGCTTGTCCTCATGTAAAACAAGAGATCAATGAACTCAATAGTAATGTCTACAAGCAGTGCTGCTTAAGAACTCACATGAAAGCGTGTGTAAGGATTAATCTCAGAAACAAGGATCAAATGCACACTAAAAGCATCAAATTCTTACTAGCCATCATCAGTTAAAGTCTTTTCTCACAAGTGCTTACTTAAAACACAACTTTATGCCCACAAAGATGTTTGAATGCCCTTACATCAAAAAGGATTCCACTCTCTTGCCCAAGTTCAATTGAAAATCGATATTTCGGAATCAATACAACACTCATACTCTCAAGAGAGAAAGAGTTTGCACAACTTTGCACATAGGCTTGCTCGATTTTTCCATCCAACCATCACAAGGTTCATGTAAGGTCACAAAGGACTTTAGAGGCTTGTAACGGGGTTGGGGTTCAAGGTATGGTCATTTTTGGTTTAGTTGCTCTACCTTCATGAAGCATGGTTTCCATTTCACTTCTTCTTCTGTTTTTCTCAAACATTTCAATTTCACAACTGGTCCTTTATCACTTTGCGGAACACAAATCATTTCTATGAACACCCCCCCCCCCAGTTTTTTACTTTATTTTCACCTCTATGCACAATGATACTATTTTATTCAAATCTTTTTTCTTTCTTTTCTTTTCAGCTTTTTCTCTTCTCTCTCATATTTTTTTTTATATAGAGGGGTTCCATATTTTTCATAATCATCCTTTCAAAAGATCAAGATTACAAACCTCTAGTTCAGTTTCCCTCTTCATTCTCACCACACCCCCAACTTAGGCTTTTGGCCTAAGTTGGCTATTCTTGACCAATACTTCACGAAGGTTATAGGTATGAGACATGACATTTTCACACAAAAGGCTAAGGTTCTTGTATTTATGGTTCAATTAAGGAGAAGGATAGGCTTAAATGGTGCCAAGATGGGTTCACACCCTCACAAGGTAGTCCACCAAGGTTTAGCAATTAGGTTCACCCTTAAAAAATATTTCATGCCTAAGATCATTTCCCACACTCATCAATGCTTAGTCACACGGACTACCAGGGCAAGTTCTAGGCATCATCATACACACTTTTCAAGTAAAGCTCACCACACATGGCATCCAAACACAATTGTGATCACAACTCTACGAGTCAAGCTTGCGGGCAACGGTCATTGCAAGACTCACCATGAACAATTCGCTAGTCACAGCGAGAGGCTAAGGGTTTACACAAGACTAGGCAACTTCAATTTTCCTCATTGGACGCACACCAACATATTGTTCAATCAAGACCACTATTCAAGTCATCGATATTGAACACAATCGACACTCAAAAGTACAAGAGCACTGCAATCATTCATTTAGCACAAAATTGACAATGATAAGCAAAGAGAGACATCGCTAGAACTCAAAACAATTTCATTCAATTAAAGAAATATCCAAAATAAAAATCAATGGAAAAACAACTAAAGTAAAATCCAAAATAACAAACACCACCCCACCAAAAAGACAAAGCGGTGTCCTCTATGCGAAATAACAACATAAACATACAAACGAAAGATAAAAGAAGTGCAGTAGAAAGTCCCCCTGTCCCTCTATGCTGGGGGTGTGTCCTCAGCCTGGGTATCAGTACCCGATGCACTCTTCTCGGTTTGGTGGGTCCCACTCGACCCGATCATCGAAGTGTCCCGAAGAGACGCATCAGTGGCAGCCCAAACCAAATCCCCCTCCAGGTCCTCGAGGTCAACATACACCTCTCGATCCTTTATAGCAAAGTCCTCCTCATCCGTCTCAAGTGCATCAGACGCACCGTCATCATCAGCAGTCGGAGCAACACCAGTGGTGGCGGCGGAGGATCATCGGCACTCGTGCCCTGAGGCACATCCACACTACCCCAAAGCATGGTAATGTCAGTGGACTTCTGCTCGTCCACATCTCTCCTCAAACATGTGATCTCAATGCGGATGGCCGTCAACTCTGTGGAGCTACCCTCACGCTTATCACATGCCTCGACTCTAGTGGTAAAGGCTGCCAAAATCTCTCCATGAGATGCGATGAGTCAACGCTGATCAGCCAACTCCATGCGAATAGGGTCAAGGGCGGCAGCTAAAGCCCTCTCGATCATGCCCGGGACCACTGCCTGAACCCGAGAAGCTGTAAAATCTGCTGAGTGCGCAAGATGTCCTATCTTGATAACTATGGCCTGAGTCAAAGGCTAGGTGCCAGGGGATGAATCTTGAGAGGTGGAAGAAGAGGGGCCTGGTGCAGGGGCAGACATGGCAGGAGCATCCGGAACAGGCATACCTGATGGCTCAACTGCAGGAGTGGGAGAACCCGTCTCCATGGCATCAACATCCACAGCCGGAGACGTATCAACTTGGGGTCTCCTCCTCTTCTCTGCCTCATCCTTCAAATACTCGGCCTCAATCTTCTGAATGTCGCAAGACGAGGTCGAAGTGACCTCAACATCCATCTTCTTATCGAACGGAATACCAGCCCGTCTGCACTGCTCACTGATCAATATCGGGAACAGGAGGGAGGTATGCTCCTGCTTAGCTCTCATCAACATCTCACACTCAATGATCATACCCAGATTTAGCAGCTGCCTTTCGATGATACACCCTAAGAGAGCTGCCTTCTGATGCCGAAGAATTGACTCATTCTGAGAAGGCTTGAGTGTACTACTCAAGAAACCAAACAAATACTAGGCCACGATATTTAAGTCCTTCTTCTCGATGATGGTCCAGTTCTAACCAACGGGGGGAGGCATCACTTATTAATGGCACCAACTACCCCTTTAATGTCTCCAAGCTCCCCTTCAGCTTATCTACCAAGGAGTGTCTATACCTATAAGTGCAACCCAGAACGTCATTGATCTCGGTCTGGCTACACTTGACCTTTTTACCCCTCACGATGACAAAGTCCACGGGCTTCAAAGATTGTGCAAACTTCTTGACCCTTGGGACTAGACCGAAGTAGGCGGCATAGAACTCCCGAACCCATGTAGGTATGTACGGGCTCTGGGGCTGAGTAAAAACTTGGAACTTGTGCACCCGAATTGTATCCCATACCACAGGGTAACTGTCCACCACCCCATCGGTAGAAATCTCTTCTTCTTGAGGATTGTTAGAGCACCCTCGACTTTCAATCTATTCATCGACCTCGGAAGCTGAGCCGGGGCCGGAATTGGAGCTGGAGCAGTAAGAGCAGGTGCTAAGGTTGCTGGAGCCTCAGGTCTGGAAGAAGAAGTGATGACCCTAGCCAGCGGGTCATGTAGATTCTTGGACCGCAACTCAGCAAGGGTCCGCTTTAGACGTTCACCAATAGGAGTCCCAGACTACTCACCCTCAGAACTCTCAGACTCTGTAGATTTGAACTGAATAGATAGTTCCTCACTCTCAGAAGAGAACTCCTCGATGATCTGTCGCCTTCTCTTATCCTTTGAGTTGGCCTTGGGTTGTGTTGGTTGACGTGGTCGACTTACCTCCGAAGCAATAACTACACCTTTAGCCTTTTTCTTTGGGGTTTTGTGGGCAATGACTTTGCGGCACAGCATATCTGTCAAACAAAGCAAGCAAACATGAAGATCGATTAAAATGTGATAGAAATGAATCAACCCCAAAAACAAATGCAGAAGGACTCGCCTTTCCACTCGGTGATGCGCTGAATCTATTGGGCGAGCAAACAGAGACCTCACCGAAAGTAAAAGAATAAGTTTAGGCAAAAAGCAGGAAAAAAGGCGATAAAATAGCCACTCGACGAACAAAAGGGGGTTAGCCTAATGTTACAGAATACACAGGCCAGAAAACCAAAGTCAAAGGGCGATGGGGAGTGCAATGGGCGCGTCGCCGAGTAAAATGGCGAGCCCGACTTAGCTTGCCAAATCACTTCGAAATAACACCCTTCCCAAAAATTTTATGATTTTCAACTAACAGCCCAACGCACAACAATTAAAGCTCAAATATCAATAATCAACCCATACCCATGCCCAATTTTACATCGGAGTACACAGACTCCCCCAAAATCAAATCGAAAACAACAAAATGATGAATTGTCCCTTAAGAAAGACGTCACCCAATCCATCATTGGGCAAATTCAAGCCATTTGATTGAATTCGGGGTTACTCAGACTTCACCAAATGATTAAACAACAACCCACAAGCAAACAATTCTAAAACCCAAATCACAAACCTGCAATCATAAAACATTTAGCATTCATGAACTCAAATTAGATCATCAAGGCAATAAGAGGCAATCAAGGCATGCATTCATACACAAAAGCAAGTACCCATGTATTCGCAATTGAAATTTACAACTAATGGCGGACAAAAATAAAAAAATCTCAAAAACTAACCTCAAGGCAAAAACTGCAATGCACACACGATGTAAAATGGGGGCGTAGACACGTCCAAAGCACTCCACTAGTGGCCAATGGCAACAAAATGCAAGAAAAATGCAAGAGTGTGCGGGTGGGTGAAGATACGAGGAAAATTTCAAGTGCGATGAAAATTTGAATTTGGAAAGATTCAAAACCCTTCAGTTCGCACTCCAAAGGGTGGTGTTATTAACATCGCCATTCCACTCAGCGATGCACCGAGTGGTACCCTTTTTTGTCGAAAGTTACAGAAAACCAAGCTATAGTTTGAGTCCAGAAGGCGAGATAAATCGGGCTCACCGATCCACTCGGCGGCACACCGAATGGTGCAGATCCTCACCTAATTTTCCAGTGTAGCTAGCAGCTGCAGCCTTCAATTTCTGATGAATTTAGGCGATCCTAGAGGCAATTTGGGTGATGCGCCAAGTGGACCAACCCCTCGCCTAGTTGCTTTGTCTTTAAATTTCTTACTCCAACCTACATACTCAACACACGTTATTCAAAAAACACTAAAATAAAGCTTGGGTTGCCTCTCAAGAAGCGCCTTATTTAATGTTGTGCCTCGACGTGGACATGCATTCAAGCATCGTCCAAGTACACCACATCAATCAATCGCACAACGAGAGCCTCTCCAAAGTAGAGTTTCAACATTTGCCCATTAACTTTAAAGAATGACCCATTTTCACCTTGAATTTCAATAGCTCCATTGTAAAACACACGAGTAACCTTGAAAGGGCCTGACCACTTAGACTTGAGCTTACCCAGAAATAGCCACAAACAAGAATTGTAGAATAACACACAATCACCCACCCTAAATTCTCGATGAAGTATCTTGGCATCATGCCATCTTTTCATATTCTCCTTATACAGAGCAGCACTTCATTAGCTCGAAGCTGAAATTCTTCCAAAGCATGAAGTTGGTCAACCCGACTCTTGGATACAACATCCCAGTTCAAATTTATGGTTTTCAAAGCCCACAAGGCTTTACGCTCTAGTTCAACCAGGAGATGACATGATTTGCCGAACACCAACTGATATGGTGACAAACCAATTGATGTTTTAAAAGCAGTGCGATAGGCCCACAAAGCATCATCTAACCTGCATGACCAATCAGAACGATTTGCATTCACGGTTTTGGCAAAGATTTCTTTAATTTCCCGGTTGGACAGTTCAACCTGGCCACTTGTTTGCGGATGGTAAGGGGTGGCAACTTTGTTCTTTACTCCATACTTGCTCAGTAGTGATGTGAACAATCGGTTGCAAAAATGTGAACCCCCATCACTAATAATTGCCTGCGGTGTGCCGAACCTTGTAAAAATACACCGCTTAAGAAATGTAATGACACTTCTTCCTTCATTGTTGGGTAAAGCGACAGCTTCCACCCACTTCGACACATAATCAACGACCACCAAAATATATTTGTTCCCGAAAGAACTTGCAAAAGGACCCATAAATCAATTCCCCACACATCAAACAATTCAACCTCAAAGATAGGAGTAAGGGGAAGCTCGTGTCTTCGTGACACTCCTTCTTGCTTTTCACATGAACTACACCTGTGGACAAAAGAATTTGCATCTCTATACAGCGTTGGCCAATAATAGCCACTTTGCAACACCTTTGTCGTTGTTCGTACCCCACTGTAGTGGCCACCAAAGATGGTGGCATGTAACAAGAATAGCGTCAACTTCAACTTCTGATATACATTTCCGGATTATGTCATCAGCACACTCCCAGAACAGATAGGGTTCATCCCAAAAATACCTTTTTGTATCGAAAAGAAGCCTCTTGCGCTGATAGAATGTTAGCCCAACAGGAAGAAGTCCACACACTACGTAGTTGGCAAAATCGGCATACCAAGGAGTGGAGCTTTTAGATACCATCATGACCATCTCATCAGGAAAAACATCTTCAATATCCTTGTCACCTGACACAACGACACTTGTTTTGAGTCTCGATAAATGATCAGCCACTTGATTTTCGCATCCTTTACGGTCTTGGACCTCAAAATCAAACTCTTGTAACAACAACACCCACCGAATCAGTCTTGCTTTAGCATCCTTCTTAGCCATTAAGTAATAGATAGCCGCATGGTCAATGTGCACCACTACCTTAGTCCCCAATAAGTAAGCTTAGAATTTCTCAAAAGCATACAATACAACCAACAACTCTTGTTCGGTCACAGTGTAGTTCCTTTGAGCCACATTTAAGGTTTTGCTTGCATAGTATATTGGATGGAATAACTTACCTCTTCGTTGACCAAGTACAACACCAAAAGCGATGCCACTAGCATCACACATCAACTCGAATGGACTATCCCAATTCGGAGCCACAATGACCGGAGCCGACACAAGTTTCTCCTTTAGACACTCAAAAGCAATCACACAGGCTTCATCAAACATAAAAACATTGTCATTCTTAAGAAGCTTGCAAAGAGGATGAGCTATCTTAGGGAAATCCTTTATAAACCGCCGATAGAAACCCGCATGTCCCAAGAAGCTTCGGACACCTTTAATCGAGATAGGAGGTGGTAATTTGGCAATAACTTCAATCTTTGCTTGATCCACTTGTATACCTTTCCCTGAAATCTTGTGCCCCAAAACAATCCCTTCTTTCACCATGAAGTGACACTTCTCCCAATTTGGTACGAGGTTTGTTTCAACACATCTCTTTAAGACTCAGCCTAAGTGTTCAAGGCATTCTTCAAATGAGTCCCCAACTACGGAAAAATCATCCATAAATACCTCTATCGAGTCTTCAACCATATCAGCAAAAATAGACAACATACACCTTTGGAATGTTGCCGGTGCATTACACAACCCAAATGGCATTCGTTTAAATGCAAATGTTCCATAGTGACAGGTGAATGTAGTTTTGTCTTGATCCTCCAGAGCTATGGATATTTGATTGTAGCCAGAATAACCATCAAGGAAGCAATACCATCCACGCCCTGCCAATCTATCAAGCATTTGGTCCATAAAGGGCATTGGAAAATGATCTTTCTCAGTTGCCGAATTAAGCTTTCTATAGTCCATGCACACACGCCAACCGTTAACTGGACGCATTGGCACAAGTGCACCTTTCTCATTAGGGACCACAGTCATACCACCCTTCTTTGGGACACATTGAACCGAGCTTACCCACTTGCTATCCGCAATAGGGTAAACCACACCTGCATCTAACCATTTGATTATTTTCTTTTTAACTACTTCTTGCATTGGAGAATTCAACCTCCTTTGGTGCTCGACACTAGGTTTACAATCAACTTCCAACTGAATCTTGTGCATGCAAATATCGGGACGAATCCCCGCAATATCAGCAATTGTCCATCCAATAGCTTTGATAAACCTTTTTAACACACTAACAAGTGCTTGTACCTGCCCTTCAAGTAGGTCAGCTGCAATGATTACCGGCAATGTATTGTTAGCCCCCAAAAATATGTATCAAAGATGAGAAGGAAGAGTTTTCAATTCAAGCTTCGGAGGTGCTTCAATGGATGGCTTCGCGGAAGGACTTTCTCTATTTTTCAAATCAATTTCAAGCTTCAAAGGAGTTTTTGAGTAAGAACCTAAACTCGATAAAGTAGCCACCACTTCATCATAATCTTGGATCTCTTCCCCATCATAATTCAAAAGGATGGCAGCTAAAGATTCACCAATACAAGAGATTCCGTCAATACTCGCAACAGCCTGATCGATCACATCAATAACAGACACCATATGGATGTCATTGGGTTTTTTCATAGACTTACACACATTAAAAGTGACTTCCTCCTCATTAACTCGAAATTTCAAGTCACCACTCTCCACATCAACTAGCGCTCTTCCGGTAGCCAAGAATGGTATACCAAGAATAATCAGGATCTCGACATCTATCTCACAATCAAGAATAACCAAATCTGCCGAAAACTGAACTTGTCAACCTTTACCAAAATATCATAAAGAACACCAATAGGTCGCTTAATAGAATGATCCGCCCTGAGAAGTCGCATTGTGGTTGACTTAGGCTCCCCTAGCCCAAGTTGCTTGAAAATAGCATATGGCATCAGGTTGATACTAGCTCCCAAGTCACATAACGCTTTGGCAAACTTGAACATACCAATAGTGCATGGTATTGTGAACGCTCTCGGATCATCTTTTTTAGCAACCACATTTGACATAATAGCGTTGCAACTATGGGATACCTCAACTGTTTCAAAGTCCATACTTGTCTTCTTCGTGACCAATTCCTTCATAAACTTAGCATACCCCTTCATTTCTAGTAATGCATCCACCAGCAGAAGATTTATAGAGAGAGACTTAAAAATAGAGAGAAACTTTTGAAATTTAGCAATGTCATCTCTCTTCCTCAACCTTTGCGGAAAAGGAGGGTTGAATTTAGGCATCAGCTTTGGAGAAACTGATTTAGACACATCCCTCTCCTTTGATGTAGTAGTTCCACCGGGCGTAACATCATTCCTTGAATCAACATCTTTGTTGGGCACATCATTGCTTACATCATCATCAGCCCCATCAACCTCAACCACATCGCTACCCAAATCTTTTCCATTTCGAGTCACTACCGCCATACACTGAGCATTCTCATTATTCGGGTTAGCCAATGTGTCACTAGGAAGACCACCATTTGGTCTTTGAGGCAATTGAGTGGATAATTGAACCATTTGTGATTCAAGATATTTAATAGAGGCAGAGTGAGAAGTCACCGTTTGATTTAGCGAGGAAAAATCAGCCCTCATCTCTTTGAGTACTTTTTCCGAACATTCCACCTTGTGCAAAATACGAGCAAGCATATCTTCAGTTCTAAAACTTTCCGGATCAGCCTTTGGTTCGGTAACTTTGGGACGATCATGTGGAGGCACATACCGATCTCTTTCACCCACTCTCCAATTCATACCTCGATCACGCCACTCTCGATTGTCTCTCCAACCAGCACCTTGTTCCTTGGTCCAACCTTGATTCTCGCCCGGCCTTTGATAGCTCGGACAAGAACCCGCCTTCTGATTTGACATAAATTGGATTTCCTCGTTGTACATGGTTTCAATGGTAGCATCATCCGGGATTGTAGCTACTGCATTAAAAGCTTTGGAACCCGTACCCATAACATGTTTTATCAGTAAATCCATATGAGTCATTATCTTTGCCATGTTCACATCACGTTCATGATTTTTTCAATTTTCTCCTTGGTCATTACGACCATAAGAGGGGATACTTGATCCTCTCTTTTGTGCCAAGCCCGGTTGATTTTGGTCATATCATCAAGCAATGCTGACGCAATAGGAAACAGTTGTCTCATGATTCCACCTTGAATTAAACGATCAGCGATAGACTTGTTTATCGAATCAAGGCTACGGTAGAAGTATTGCAACATCACATTTTCAGGTAAACCAAGAGTAGGACATTGTAGAAGAAGCTTTTGGAATCTGAGCCATGTCTCATGGATTGGTTCACCATCAAATCTCTTGAAGTTCTGAATACCATCTTTCAACTTCACCATCTTCGAAGGGGGAAAGAATCGTTCAAGGAATTCTTCCGTCAGTTCTGCCCAAGAAGTAATTGAGTCTCTTGGTAGTTCAGCCAACCACTTCATTGCCTCCCCATTTAGAGAGAAAGGAAACAACCGAAGTTGAATCGACTCTTGAGAGATGTTCTTGAATATGAAAGGGCTGCACACATCCAAAAAGTTTTGAAGATGCTCATGGGGGTCCTCATGAGCAAGCCCTCCAAAGGAGACTTTGATTTGCAACAACTGAAGCATGGTTCCAGTCACGTGAAAGATGGCATTACCCACAGTAGGGGGCAAGCATATAGCCCTAACACTTCCGACTTGAGCTACGTTGAAGTCATTCAGATTACCAACGTCATCATTCACATGCCGCATATCATCATTCTTACCAACAACACTATCAACGTCACTCATGTTGTCACCTGTTGAAAATAAACAACGAAAAGACTAATAAGTAAATTCGACTACAATCAAACTAATTCACTCAAATACGTCAATACAAGAATTCTAAACGCCAATCCCCGGCAGCGGCGTCATTTTTTTATAACGCTTAACTACACATATCACAATTCAAGATGTAGGCGGTCGTTAGCAATAAAAACCCAACGATGAGTTGGGGTCAATCCCACGAGGAATGGAACTATGTTAGACTTTAATTATGACGTACTAAAGTGATCTAGCTTTTTGTAGATGTAGGTGAATGAATAGATGCATAAAGTAAATTGTCAAGGTTTCAATTATCAACTGAAAAGAGTTTTAAATGGTTGATTTCAACAAACCCGAGTTAAAGAAGGATTTAACAAATGAAGATTTTTGGACCTTAGGGATGTGTGAGTGTTCAAATACCAATTTCACTTAATGGGTCATTATGAATTGCTTAAGAGTTCTGAAAAATAATGGGTAGGCAAGATAATGACTATGATAGCTATTTCGCAACCAACTACCATGCTTTCAATTGGGTTTTATCAAACCCCAACAGACTATACAAATTGAGCACAATCATATACCTTAATTATACCCACTTTAACAAGATGAGTAGTACAAGATAGAACTCATACAATTATCAGTTAATAATTCCACTCAAATGCATCTTCAACAAGCATACAAAGAGCTATAAACTAGAACTGAATTTGCAACTTCAATTCATAAGATAAAAACATGAATTATCAACTGAAGTCATTATATTTCAACATTTAAAGCAATCCATAAGACCCATAAGCTAATTAGGCATTTGAACACATAATCACACCCCTAAGGCAATGGGGTTTTAGCCCATCATAGTAATGATCAAGAAATAATTACCAAAAACATTAGCCATTGATTTCCCAAGTCTTCAAACAGCAAATACAATCAACTAAAATTTTACTCAAAGTTCAATTCCCAAGAAATCACAAGAATAGTTCCAAAATCCCTCAAAGTGCAATGTACTTTCTAAGTTTGAGTTCTAGTTCTTCTCCCTAGCACTCTCTACTTCAATTCAATTCAAAAATTTCTATTTATACTTTCCCAAAAACTCCACACGATTTGAATTTCAGGATTATTTGGCGGCATAAGCCGGGCTTGCCCTTCCACTCAGCGATGCACCAAGTTTTGTCATCTTGCCCTTTAATTCTTGACTTCAGTACTGATTTCATTCATGAACTTTAGACGGTGTGCATCGGGCTCGCCGTTTTGATCGGCGACTCGCTGTCTGGTCCCTCAGCTCGCTGATTTGACCTAGATTTTCTCTTTGTTTGGTGGAACTTTAGGTGAGGCTTTTGTTCACTCGGCGACTCGCCCAGTTGCCTTTGGCGAGCCTCAGCCTTTTTGTTTCTTCAATTTTTGCAACTTTTAAGCCTTTTTTGCATTTATTGTCCTTGCCTCATTCCAAGTTCTTCATGCTGCACAAAACTGATTTAACATTAGTTATAGGTGCAAAATGGGCATTAAAGACACTAATTTGGCACAATCGAAGCTATAAATGAATCAAACCTACCGACTCATCATTGAGCTCATTGATCTCTTGTTTTACTTGAGGAAAAGCAAAAGTTTATGTTGGGGTAATTGATGAGTCGGTAGTTTTGACTCATTTAGAGCTTCATTTGTACTTAATTGGTGTCCTTAATGCCCATTTTGTACTCATAACTAATGTTAAATCGTTTATGTGCAGCAAGAAGGCTTTGGAATGAGGCAAGGATAAGATAATGCAAAAAGAAGCTGAAAAGTTGCAAAAGTCAAGGAACAAGAGAGCTGAAGCTCGCAAAAGGGGACTCAGCGACACGCCGAGTGGACAGTCTTACCGCCTAAAGTTCCAGTAGACGAGGAGAGGATTCAAGGCAAGTCGACGAGCTGGGAAATCAATTGGCACATCGCTGATCAGAAATGCGAGCCCGACGCTCATCACCTAAAGTTCCAGGATGACATCAGTACTGAAATCAAGCACTAAAAGGCGAGAACAACCAACTCGGTGCATCGCCGAGTGGAAGGGTGAGACCGACTTACGCCGCCGAATGATCCGACATTTGAAAATGTGTGAAATTTTTAGGAAAGTATAAATAGAATTTTTTGAATTGAATTGAGCATTGTGTGATTGAGAGAAGAATCAAAATTCAAACTTAGAAAGTACATTGCACTTTGGGTGATTTTGTGAACTATTCTTGTGGTTTCTTGGGAATCAAAACATTGGGTATAGTTTTAATTGATTGTGTTTGTTGTTTGGAGACTTGGGAAATCAATGGCTAACATCTTTGGCAACTATTTCTTCATCCTTGCTATGATCGGCTAAAACCCCAATGCCTTAGGGGTGTGATTAAGTGTTGAATTACCTTATTAGCTTGTGGGTCTTATGGATTGCTGTATGAAATGCTGACTTAGAATGGGTTCAGTTGTTAATTCATGTTTTCACCTTATGAATTGAAGTTGCAAATTCAGTTCTAGCTTATATCTCTTTGTATGCTTGTAGAAGATACATTTAAGTGGATTTAGCAATTGATGATTGTATGAGTTATTGCTTCTACTACCCAACTTGTTAAAGTGGGTTGAATTAAGGTATAAGATTGTTCTCTAAATGTGAAGCATGTTGGGGTTTGATAAAACCCAATTAAAAGCATGATAGTTGATTGTAAAATGGCTATTATAGTTGTAATCTTGCCTACCCATTATGATTCAGCATATTTAAGCAATTCATAATGACCCATCTAGTGAAATTAGTAGTTGAACACTCACACATCCCTAAGGTCCCATCTCTCATTGGTTAAGTTCATTTTTAATTTGTGTTTGTTATAATCAATCATTCGAATCTCCTCTTATTTGATAATTGAAATTTTGATAATTTACATTATGCATCGTTCTACTTAATTGTACCTACAAAAAGTTAGATCACTTTAATACTTCATATTCGAATTCTATATTTAGACCATTCCTCGTGGGATCGACCCCAACTCCTCGTTGTGTTTATACTTGTTAGTGACCGCCTACACTTTGAATTGTTATAGGTGTAGTTGAGCGTTATTAAAAATGGCACCGTTGCTGGGGAATGGTGTCTAGAATTCTTGTATCGAAGTGTTTTAGTGAACTAGTTTATTTGTAGTCGAATTTACTTATTAGTCTTTTCGTGGTTTATTTTCAACAGGTGACAAAATGAGTGAAGCTGGTAGTGTTATTGGTCAGAATGATGATGTGCATCATGTGCATGATGACATTGGTAATTTGAATGACTTCAATACTGCTCAAGTTGGAAGCGCTGGAGCTATACGCTTGCCTCCTACTGTGGGTAATGCTATCTTTCATGTGACCGGGACCATGCTTCCGCTGTTGCAAATCAAAGGGTTCTTTTGAGGGCTTGCTCTGATAACAATAACGGATCGGTGGAGAACCTCCAAAATTATACTGGCACATCAATATAAAAATTTGATAAAAGAGAGAAAGTACAAAAACTTACAAAGTTTTATTTATGATGACATTCAAAACATTAGAAAACAGAAGCGAGTATAGAGAGAGAAGCTTTCAGTATTATATAAATTACTCATGCCTTCCTTTACAAAAATCTTTATCTTTTATAGATGGGAGGAAAGTTTAAGTTCATCTGGAGTGAACACTTGTAAGGCTGAGATTCTGCCGACAATTTAGTGGTAGACACCTTTAGTGGGGGTCACTTTTTATTTTTGAAAAATGAGCATTGGTTAGATTCCTTTTAGGAACAGCAGGTTGCCTTTTGGGAAAAGTAATTCCGGTTCTTTGAACCTCTACTCTTCTCAAGGGTCAAGTCCCTGTTCTTAATAGGGGTCTAAGTGTCTGCTGCTATCCCTTGTGGGTCCAGCATGTCTCCATTGTCATTTTGTTCTAACTTTGTTTCCTCTAGCAAGCGCATGATTTCATCCTCATTGGGGTGTTCTTGATCCGCCATGTTTTGGAGGGCTTTTTTCAGGTTCTCTTTGGGAGCTATTTTTGATGGGGATGCCTGGGTTGAAGGGATTTTTGTTTCTCCTTTTGGAGGAGTCTTGGGATTTATCTTCGGTATCCAACCTTTGATTTTTATATCTTTGGAGAGATATTTGATTCTGTCAGAATCAATCTTTGCAAAATTCCAGGAGAGAATATAAGATATTCTCATTTTTATAAAGTATTTGTACATCTTGATGTGCTCTGACAATGTAGATATTTCTTCCTTGATTTGAAATTCTTCAAACCTATTGAGAAATTGCTGGGAAGTATTGCTTTGTTTCCTCAAAAATAGCTCCACCAGTCATATAACCATCTCGAGAGGACTCCCTTGACCATGTCTGGACAATATTTAATGAACCATGTATGACCTGACCTGACATATATAAAATTAAACCAAGCATTTTTATAATCATGCCAATTATAAGTTTGATGCCAGTGAGGCATCGATAATGAAATAGGTGTCAGAAGATGATCTGCAAACCATTCAAAAGGAGATAGAACTCTCTTGATTGTGACCCTAGAATAGCTGATATATTCTAGGTTCTTTTCATTCATAGTATGTTCTACGATTATAGACTCCGTGTCTACTAGTATGGCTTCAAAATACCTTCTTGTTTTAAGTGGATTATCAGTATCCACATAATATTCTTGGTTGTAGACTGGTTTGATAAGACTAGCTATTTGCAATCCTTCGTAGTGCTTGTCGATTGCTAGTATTGTTGTAAGGTGATAAACTCGAATTCTTCTCTCTGGGGAAGATTATGGCTTTCTTTTGGTAATGATGGTGTTACTGCCTGGGCAAAGGTTTCTGGAACCTTCATTGTATAGCTTTCCTTAGTTTATACTGAGGAAGATGGTTGTTCATTTTTCAAGCTTATAGCTTTTATTGGTGCCAACTTCGGGTATTCGGCCAATGTCGTATACCTATTTTGGAATGGTAGTTCTGGACTTATATTAAACCGTTGTGGGAATGGTGGTCTGAGAGGATTCATACCAACACCGACTAGCAGGATATCAAATGGTCTTGCCATTTGTTTTGTTGCTTTCTGCGTTGAATCAGGATTTATAGGCCTCATTTTTTCCCTGTAAAAATTCTCTAGTTAAGAAGTCTGGAAGGGAATTGTTTTGCCCTTTGATAAATTCAATTTGGAAATCAAAGCTAGATAGAAGAGCTTGCCATCTAGCAAATATTTGTTTTGAAACAAGATTTTTTACATCTTTTTGTAAAATTTCTTTAGCAGATTTGGAATCTACTCTTAATAAAAATTCTTTGTAAATAAGATCATCTTGAAACTTAGTGATACATAGCACTATAAATAAAATTTCTTTTTTAATAGTAGACTAGTTTTTCTGAGCAGAATTCCAGATTTCAAAAGTGAAACGAACAAAATTTCAGGTGACTTTGGGTCTAATTTTTGTTTTAGGATTCCTCCATAACCAATGTCGGAAGCATCTGTTTCAACTATCATAAAGGCATCTGGGTTGGGGATACCTAAACATGGTAGACTTTGGACTAGTCTTTTGATGTTGATGACTGCTTGAGTTTGCTCAATACTCCAGGAATCTGGGTTTTTTCTAATCTTTTATATAAAGGTTCGCAGACCTGTCTTATTTTTGGAATGAAATCGACATATAATTAAGGCTTCCTAAGAACCTTTGGAGTTGGGTTTTATCAGTAATTTCATTAGGGAACTTGGAAGAGAACTCTATGGCTCTACAAATGGGTTTGTAAGATCCTTGGTAAAGGTCATGACCCAAAAATCTGATAGTAGTCTGGAATAACTTAATCTTCTTGGCACTGACTACCAAACCATTTTTCTTAACAATCTTAAATAAAGTATTAAGGTGGTTAAAATGAGAATCAATGTCCTCAGAAAATACTAGCACATCATCTATATAAACTATAGACATATAACTGTAATCATTGAAAATAGAATTCATGATATTTTGAAATTCAGAAGGAGCATTTTTAAGTCCAAATGGCATAACATTCCATTCATATTGTCCGAATGGGACATTGAAAGCAGTTTTGTATTTATCTTTTTCAGCCATTTGAATTTGCCAGAACCCTAATTTCATATCAAATTTAGTGTAAATGTTCGCTTTGAAAGTCCTTTTTAAAAGGTCTCTTTTGTTAGGTATGGGGTACATGATCCATTTTAAAACTGATGTAAGAGGTTTGTCATTAATTACTAACCTCGGTGCTCCTCTTTCTTTCTCAGCATTTTTGTTGACATAGAAAGCTGAACAACTCCAAGGTGATTTTGAAAATCTAATGATTTTGTTTTGTAAGAGATTGTCTATCTCTTTTTTACAGAATTCCATTATTTCTTGACTCATCTGAATAGGCCTTGCCTTAGTGGTAATGGCTTGTTCATCGAATCCTTCAATATATGAAAGTTCAACAATGTGTCTTTTTCTTTCCGAGAAAGCATTTGGAAATTTAGAGCATATTTCTTGTTCAAAATTTTTCTGAATATTCGTTATCTTAGTAACCATCTCTGGGGTTTTTTAAATTTGCTCAATTTTCTTAACCTTAATTTCATCTTTAAAAAGATGATATGTCGTGAAAGTTGTTGATACGAAAAATTGTGTTTTTCCTAATAAAATCGCTTTCATTCTGAGAAAGTGTTTTAATAAAAGGAAAATGTAATTATTTTCCCAAAATAGTGGTAGTGATAACATTTAAGTCTGTAAAATAAGGTTTTATCTGGGTGATAAAAGGGATTCCTAAAATAATATCTTTATTGATATCTTTAGTAATAATAAAATCATTTGTTAGACAAATGCTATTATTGCATATATGAGCTTTTGAAAACTTGTAATTTATACGTAAAAGTTCTCCTGCAGCGGAGTATAATTTAAAAGTATTTTTTTCCAAATATTGTGTAGGAATAATACCTTTAACTATGCAGTTATGATCTGCACCACTATCAAGCAAAGCAATTTTGTTAATCACAAAATTTTTGTTGACTACTATTTTGACAGGAATATGATGGCTTTGGGGCCGGATAGAGGATATAACAGTGATTCCTTGAGCTTCAGAAGTAGTGCCGAAATCGGAAGTAGTGTTGAATCTATTTTCAACTAAATGGTCATTATCTGGAAGGAGAGGGAGAGTGTTAGTCTCTTGGACTTCGGGTTCAGATTCTAGATCTTGAGTAGTTACCTGTTTGAGAACTTGGTCAGTGATAATAACAGTTTTGACTTTTCCAAGTCTGGATTTAATATCTCGAATCTCTTCTTTGAGAGTAGAAACTTCATGACGGAGGTCTGAAATGGTGGTTTCAGCATGTTTTTCAAATATGTTCATGATATGTTTCATGCTAAAAGGTTCAACCATAGGTTTAGCTTTGGGCTTTTCTTGTTGATTGATGATAAGATTTTTGAGTTCTAGGAGGTATCTTTTCCTAGACTCTTCGTCGTTGATGTGATGAATAAGATCAAACAGAGCTTCTTTAGAGTCGTTACTGAGGACTCTGATTTCTTGGGGAGTGCTATCGCAAACTCAAAAGGTTTCAGTGCAATTGCATTCTTTTCCGGATTGGCTAGAATTTGAGGCATACTCAACGTTGATATCTTCTTCGTCGATGTACTCATCAGAAAAATTGGTTGAAGAATTGGTAAAGGGTTCTTCAAGGATGGAGAAGAGTTTTTCTCTTATGTCTTCACCTATATCAAGGAGATTGATTTTCATCTTTTTCCCTGATTTGCACTCATTAGCTCTATGGCCAATCTTTTCGCATGTCCAGCATACATCTTCTCTGAATCTTTTAGGTCGTTTATGCCTGTGACTTCTTTTATATGATTTTTTTGGGTCTTTCTCAGAATTCCTTCTGGATTTGCTACGGTGTATCTTTTTGGAACTCTTCTCGTCTCTTTTAGCAGAAGGAGGGTTTAAAGAGACGAAACCTAAGTCTTGGCAGAAACATCCTAATTCTCTTCGAGAGGAGAATCGCTCCTTCTTAAGTTGATGTTTCAACTTGATATCAGTACATAGTTCTAGTCCAACAGTATTGATGACACTAACAATATCTCCGTATGTCATCTGGCTATAGGATATCTTTCCGTCATGGCGATCATAAATTTTTGTTCTTACCTTATCAGCAAAGAGGGGTGGAAGACAACTAACGAAACATTCTTTCCAGAAATCAAGATGGCAATCCGGTCAGATCATGACCTTTTGCATGAAATTGTATTTGTACCAAGTAAATCGTCTAGGGAAGGACAACTGATGTTATTAAGAATTTGGAGACTTCTGTCTTGGAAGAGTTTGGGTTCACCAATGAAATGTTTGGCTATATGGTAGAGAAGTGTAGTACAAGCATCTTCTCTAGTAACTTGAGTGGGAGTTTCAGAATTTCCCTTGGCTTTAATGACCGTCTTAGTGGCTGTGGCGTTATAGATTACCTGCTTTGTGTCATTAGTGAAATAGTTATCCCACCAATGTTTTAACATACCAGTGAAACCGGCTACAATCATAGAGGCAACTTCTTTATTTGTAGAACCTCTTATCTTGTAGGCTATAATTGCTACACCCATTTCATGGAGTTTGTTGTAAACTTGATGCTCAGCTAGGCCATCAATGTTCCATTCGGTTATGCTTCTTCCTTCATGCGAGGAAGTGGAGAGAAAAGCATTTTCCTCATATTGGAGGTCAGGGGAAGAAGGAAGCTTATGATAATTTTTCCGGTTGTGGTACCTATCATTGGAAAGTCTTTGGAGGAGATTATCATTCTCCTGGATAGTGGCAACTTTCCTTTGCTTGCCATCAGCCTTTTTTGTAATATTGAAATTGGCTAATTTTTCCTTGATCTTATCAAGGATAATGCCAGAGATTTCAAAAGTGTCTTTGAATTTTGGGGACTTATCTCTGGAGAATTCATTTATTTTGAAGACTGGGCTAGAATTAATTTTATGTCCATCATTAGAGGTAGTAGCTGGAATAGGCTTTCCAGTAAAAGAAGCCTTTTTTTTGGAGTCTTCTATTTGTCTAGAAACGACATGAAGAAGTTCGTTGGTATAATTATTTTGTTCGATTATCCGATCAAGGTCAGAACAAGATGGCATCAAATTAGGTTTTTCGCTTTTGGTTTTGAAAGGTGAGGCCTTAACGAAGGTGTTAGCAAAAGGGATGTTTATTCCCTCAAGGGGAGGAGTGACGGCTTCGACAACTTTATTGG
Organism: Solanum appendiculatum; assembly: GCA_018342035.1. Taxonomy (NCBI): domain Eukaryota; kingdom Viridiplantae; phylum Streptophyta; class Magnoliopsida; order Solanales; family Solanaceae; genus Solanum; species Solanum appendiculatum. Next base: position 28,321 of record JAGDQO010002011.1, on the reverse strand, counting down.
TAGTTGTATACCATTTGTTGATGATGACTTGGAGAGAATATTTTTTATCATGAATTTTTCCAGTCATTTCAAACCATTTGAAGAAATTGATTTAGCATCTAATTCTCTTCATGTCTGCCATCCAGGAGTCCCTGAATGATTCTCTTTGAGGAAGAGAATAAGTAGGTACATACCATTTTCTTTTGGTTTGGTTATCCGGATGGGTCCAAGATTCATGAAGAAGTTTTGGGTTAGGAGTGAATGGATCTCCTGTTTGAGCATATCTATCGACCAGGAAGGCCTTTCTTTTGTGGATTCATCTCACTAGCAGTGGGACTGGTAGGAAGGCGTTGGTAATAGACTTTTGAGATTTCTCCCGAGAAATCTACTCCGATTATTTTCCCTTTGTCGTTACTGCGAGTAGGAATAGTTTTATCTTCATCTTCATCCTCCTGGGTTTTTTGCGAAGAAGGAGGTTTCTGAAGAGGCCTGGTAGGGGCAGATGAGCATGACGCTCTTCTAAGAGAGGAGGTTCTAGACATAGAATCATCTAGAAACTTGAGATCTATAGAACCATCAGGGTATTGGATTACCCTTTCAATATGAGATCTCTCTGAATGAGAAGAAAAAGGTTGGGTAATAGCATCAAAGTGCCATTCTATGTTGGAAAGAACATCATTCAAATTTAGGAGTCTAGGAACAACGATGATGCTATGCTTATGATTGGCCTCCATAAGAATAGTTACACCCTTTTGGCTTTCTATGCGAGCCTTGGGTGCTAGAGTGGTAGACATAAGCTCAAAATATACTCTGTAGATAATCGCTATCTCTCGAGTATTGGCTTTGCTATTCATATTTTTAGTTTTGACATTGAGTGTCAAAGAATCCATGACATTAGGATCGTTAATGTCAACTGAAAAGTTTGGATAACAATTGAAGTATACCGGGCCATCGGCAAGGTTACTTGGGAGTACCCCTAGAAGGGAGTCATCGAAATTCAATAAACGATCATCTCTAAGGAGGACACATATAGGAATATCTTAGTCTTTTCTGAAGAGAGGCTTAACAGCAACCTGTACAAGGCCTATATGCAGATAATTAAAAGTATTTTTTATAACAATTGATATCGTTAGCATTTAATAAGCGTATAATTTCTAAAGAATTATTGATAGCAATAGTAGACTCACAGGTCTTAATATTATGTTTAGTAATAAAACTTAAATTACCTAAGTGGTAAATCATTTTGAAAGGTTCTTCTGGTATATTCCAGTTTTGAAGATCATTTTGGAGTTTAGCAATCTTAGTTGCTTGAGAAGATAAGTTGATACTATTTAAAGTATGTTGATTACTATTCATAGTGATGAAAATACTGTCTTAAGGGCTTACAGTGCAAAATTAATCATATCATATATTCAGAGAATTTAAACAGTATTCAAGCATTTGTATTAAAAAGAATTGTACAGAAATATCATAGATCTGGAACTAGTTTCTAAGGGAGGTTCTTTTGGCTTTACATCTGTTCTTTCTTTAGAGTTATCTTGGCTACGGGATCAACATACAAGGTCTGAACGCTCTCCAAGCTGACAACCTATACATTTCGGCTAGCCAATGTATGAACCGGGTATTATTCGGCTACCTCACACACATAGAGAAGAATGAATACCTCACACCAATTATAGAAACAAGTTTTAAGAACAAGATATTAAGATACAATAAATTTTAATATAATAGCTCGAAAGTAGTCAAAATTTTCTAAATATATATTAAAATAAATTTTGCCATACCTTAGACAATATATGTGCTTAGCTGCATATGTTGTCTTAGCATGAGCAGCTAAGCACATATACTGTCTAAGGCATGGCAAAATTTATTTTAATATATATTTAGAAAAATTTGATTATTTTCAAGCTATTATATTAAAATTTATTGTATCTTAATATCTTGTTCTTAAAACTTGTTTCTATAATTGGTGTGAGGTATTCATTCTTCTCTATGTGTGTGAGGTAGCCGAATAATACCCGATTCATACGTTGGCTAGCCGAATTGTATAGGTCGTCAGCTTGGAAAGCGTTCAGACCTTGTATGGTGATCTCATAGCCAAGATAACTCTAGAGAAAGAACAGATGTAAAGCGAAAAGAACCTCCCTTAGAAACTAGTTCCAGATCTATGCTATTTCTGTACAATTCTTTTTAATACAAATGCTTAAATACTGTTTAAATTCTCTGAATATATGATATGATTAATTTTGCACTGTGAACCCTTAAGACAGTATTTTCATCACTTGTAATAGTAATCAACATACTTTAAATAGTATCAACTTATCTTCTCAAGTAACTAAGATTGTTAAACTCGAAAATGATCTTCAAAACTGGAATATACCAGAAGAACCTTTCAAAAATATTTACCACTTAGGTAATTTCAGTTTTATTACTAAACATAATATTAAGACCTGTGAATCTACTATTGCTATCAATAATTCTTTAGAAATTATACTCTTATTAAATGCTAACGATATCAATCGTTATAAAAATACTTTTAATTATCTGCATATAGGCCTTGCATATGACCGGGACCATGCTTCAGCTGTTGCAAATCAAAGGGTTCTTTGGAGGGCTTGCTCATGAGGATCCCCATGAGCATATTCAAAACTTTTTGGATGTGTGTAGCCCTTTCACATTCAAGAACATCTCTCAAGAATCGATCAGACTTCAGTTGTTTCCATTCTCTCTAACCGGGGAGGCAACGAAGTGGTTGGCTGAACTACCAAGAGACTCAATTACTTCTTAGGTGGAACTCACTAAAATATTTCTTGAACGATTCTTTCCCTCTTCGAAGATGGTGAAGTTGAGAGATGGTATTCATAACTTCAATAGACTTGATGGTGAACCAATTCATGAGTCGTGGCTTAGGTTCCAAAAGCTCCTCCTACAATGTCCTACTCATGGTTTACCTGAAAATGTGTTGTTGCAATACTTCTACCGTTGCCTTGATTCGGTGAACAAGTCTATCAGTGATCGTTTAATCCAAGATGGAATCATGAGACAGTCATTTCCTATTGTGTCAGAATTGCTTGATGATATGACTAAAATCAATCGAGCATCGCACACAAGAGAAGACCAAGTATCACCTCTTATGGTCAGAATAACTATGGAACAAATTGAGAAAGACCAAGAGCGTGATGAGAATATGGCTACGATGATGACCAGATGAATTTATTGACAAAGCATGTTATGGGTGCGGGTTCCAAAGCTGTGAATGCAGTTGCGATGAGTTTGGATGATGCTAAATTTGAAGCCATGTACAACGAAGAAGTTCGATTTTTGTCGAATCAAATGTTGGGTTCTCATCCGAGCTATCAAAAGTCGGGCGAGAATCAAGGTTGGAACAAAGAATAGGGTGGTGGTTGGAGAGACAATCGGGAGTGGTGTGATAGAGGTGTCAATTGGAGAGATGTTGAGAGAGAGAGCGGTATGTTCCTCCACATGATCGTCCCAAAGTTACCGAACCTAAGGCTGATCCTGAGAGCTTTAGGACTGAAGATATGTCTGCTCATATTTTGCACAAGGTGGAAGGTTCGGACAAAGTACTCAAGGAGATGAAAGCTGATTTCTCTTATCTAAATCAGACGGTAACCTCTCACTCAGCTTCCATCAAACGTCTTGAATCACAAGTGGTTCAAATCTCAGCCCAATTGAATCAAAGACCAAGTGGTGGCCTTCCTAGTGACACTTTAGCCAACCTAAAGAACGAGAATGCTCAATGTATGGCGATTGTGACTCGAAGTGGCAACGTTTTGGGTAGCGATGTGGTTGAGGTCGATGCGGCTGAGCGGAGTAAAATCCCACCTATTGTGAGTGATGATGATGGCCTTGATGATGATGTGAACAATGATGTTCCCAAAAAAGATGTTGATTCAACGAATGATGTTACTCTCGGTGGAACTACTACGTCAAAGGTGGGGGATGTGTCTAAATCGGTTTCTCCAAAGTCGTTGCCTAAAATTGACCCTCTATTTCCACAAAGGTTGAAGAAGAGAGATGACAATGCAAAATTTCAAAAGTTTCTCTCTATTTTTAAGTTTCTCTCTATAAATCTTCCATTGGTGGATGCATTACTAGAAATGCCGGGGTATGCTAAGTTTATGAAGGAATTGGTCACGAAAAAGAGAAGTATGGACTTTGAGGCAATTGAAGTACCCCATAGTTGCAGCGCTATTATGTCAAATGTGGTTGCTAAAAAGGAGGATCCGGGAGTGTTCATAATACCTTGCACTATTGGGGTGTTCAACCGAGACCTGAAGATGATCCAAACAGAGAGGGTCGTCAAGAGGTACCTGGAGTCCAACCTCCAAGAGTTATGGACGTGCTAGGAAACCTTCAGAATAATCCTCTTTTTGAGAATACGGTTAGAGTGCAGAACCAACCTGCACCCAATGTTCGCCTCAACTATGAGGTTGACCATAATGCTGTAGGATCGACTGGAGCTATAGTCGTTCCTCCACTACCAGCTGGACACACGTTTGTGCTGACTAGCAGTCTGATGCAGATGCTGATATCCTGAGGACAATTTGCTAGATTATCATCGAAAGATCCCTATGCTCATTCGAGTAAAGTTATCAACGTATATAAAAGTAGTGTGGGAAGGCCAAACTTATATATGAATGCGATCGGTTTGCGTGTATTCCCACTATCTTTGACAGGTGATGCCACTGTATAGTTGTCCGAACTCCAATACAACTCTATTTCCACCTGGGCTGAGTTACATCGAGTGTTCCTCGAAAAGTACTTTCCATTATCGAAGAAGTTAAAACTCAAAGATAAACTTAACAATTTTATGGCTTTGCAAGGAGAGTCAGTTAGTGATTCTTGGGACAGATTTACAGGTTTCATGAGGAGTGTGCTGAACCACCGCATTGATCATGAATCACTCAAAGAGTATTTCTATAGAGGGCTAGATGATAATGGCAAAGATGTGCTAGATACTATTGCGGGAGGAACTTACACAGCAAACACATTCCAGGAAATTACTAAGAAATTTGAAAAAATCTCTAAGAATAATAAAGCATGGAGCACTAGAACATCGTCTACAACAAAGAGCACTTTATCAATACAAGCTACACCAAACCAATCCAATGATTATATTCGGGAAAAGATGGCGCAGTTGAGGACAGAGGTAGGCTTGGTGCTAAAACATGTGAGTGGGAATGCTAAAAAAGTTAATGCAGTCCATTATCAGAATAATGCTCCACTGACTGACTGATATACATATGAAGAGGATGTGAATCTTGTGAATGAGCAATTGGGGGTTTCCGGACTAACGCCCAAGGATCCAATCAGGATAATTGGTGCCAAGGTCAACGGAATCAAGGTTGGAACTTTAGTAACTACAATAAAGAAGAACAGTATAATCGTGAAGGGAACTACAATCGAGATAATAACTACAACAGAACATGTATAATAACATGAATGATAGAAATGGCCCATATATCCCACCAGGAAATCGATATGGAGGTTCGAGTCTTAATCACATTGAAGACATGATGAGCAAGATGATAACACAGTTTGACTCTACGGATGAAAACGTGAAGGAGATGCGTAATGACTTATTAGGCATCAGGCAAAAGGTAGAGTCACGTGCAGTGTAAATTCGACAGTTTGAGCAACAATTGAATCAACTATCTTCGAATGCAAATCCGCACCAACAAGGAACACTTACTAGCAATACGGTTCAAAATCAAAAGAATGATGGGCATTGCATGGCAGTCACTACTAGAGGAGGAAAGCAGACTATTGACCCTCCTATGCCAAGTAGAGTGGAAAGTGCGAAGGAACCAGATGAAGATGAAGTTGAGGTAGTAGAACTACCTAAAGATCAAAATGAGAAGGAGGCTGAAAACAAAAAGTCATCCATATGCCAATACCTCCACCTCCCTTCCCACAAAGGTTGGTTAAGAAGATGGAAGAAGGGAAGTATCGGAAGTTCATCACTATGTTAAAACAATTGTCTATAAATGTTCCTTTGATTGAAACATTAGAACAGATGCAAACAGGTGCCCGGTTACGCAAAGTTTATGAAGGATCTTGTGACCAAGAAGAGAGCTGTCAGTTTTGAAGATGGTGATAAACTGCAACATTATAGCGCCATTACTACTCGATCATTAGAGCAAAAGAAGGAAAATCCTATAGAATTTACTATTCCATGCATGATTGGCATGATACACTTTGCAAAGGCATTATGTGATTTAGGTGCTAGCATAAATCTGATGCTGATGTTCGTGTTTAAGAAATTGGGCTTGGGAGCCCCCAAGCCGACTGCAATGCGGCTACTTATGGCTGACCGTACTATGAAGAAGCCAATTGGGGTTCTTCAAGATGTTTTGGTGAAAGTTGAGGCATTCATATTTCTGATGGATTTTGTGTTACTAAACTGAGAGGTAGATTTTGAAGTGCCTATCCTCCTAGGCAGATTGTTCCTTGCTACGGGATGTGCTTTAGTGGATATGGAGAAAAGGCAGATAAAGTTTTGCTTGAATAATGAAGAGGTGACACATTTAACATCTGCAGATCAATGAAGCATAAAAGTGAACTTAAGTCAGTATTGGTAGTGAACCATGCCGATGAGAAGAAGCCAGAGGTGCCCATTGAAGAGAGACTAGGTGTTGAAGCACTAGCTGCGGTGATCATGAACTTTGAAGGTGATGGTATTGATGAATATGATTAGTTAGTTGTTGCACTTGATGAGGGTGGTTTACCTTGTCACCAACCAAAGAAGTTGGATTTGGATCTGAAGAATCGAGACAATGCGCCTGCAAAACCATCTATCGATGAGCCTCCAAAGTTGGAGCTAAAAGCTCTTCCATCTCACTTGTGGTATGTGTTCTTGGGCAAAAACAATATTTTGCTTTCCATTATAGCTACTGGTTTGAATGAAGGGCAAGTAGAAGCATTGATATCGGTGTTGAAGCGGTTTAAAACGGCAATTGGATGGACTATTGCAAATATTATAGGTATTCCACCGGGGATATGCTGGCACAAAATCCAACTCATGCCGGACAACAAACCAAGTATTGAACACCAGAGAAGATTGAATCCACCAATGCAAGAGGTGGTGAAGAAAGAAATAATCAAGTGGTTAGATGTTGGAGTGGTGTATCCGATTGCTGATAGTAACTGGGTGTGCCCAGTTCAATGTGTGCCAAAGAAGAGTGGAATCACTGTGGTTCCCAATGCAAAGAATGAGCTCATCCTAATGAGGCTTTTCATGGGATGGAGAGTCTGTATAGACTATCGAAAGTTGAATGCATGAACTGAGAAAGATCACTTTCCAGTTTCGTTGATGGACCAAATGTTAGATCATCTTGCTGGAAAAGGATGGTACTGCTTTCTAGATGGATATTTGGGCTATAACTAAATCTCTATAGCCCCAAAAGATCAAGAGAAGACAACTTTCACTTGTCCTTATGGGACATTCTCTTTCAAAAGGATGTTATTCGGTTTGTGTAATATACTGGCTACTTTTCAGCGTTGCATGATTCCTATATTTTTTGATATGGTGGAACACACTATCGAGGTATTTATGGATGATTTTTATGTAGTTGGTGACTCATTTGATGATTGCATGTACATTTAGGAGACTTGCTAAAACATTGCGAAGAGTGAAATCTTGTGCTAAACTGGGAGAAGTGTCACTTTATGGTGAAAGAAGGCATAGTTCTAGGCTATAGAATCTCACAAAAAGGTATTGAGGTTAATGGAGCAAAGGTCGAGGTAATTGAAAAGTTACCACCACCCATCTCCGTGAAAGGTGTTAGAAGTTTTCTAGGGCATGCAGGTTTTTATAGGAGGTTTATTAAAAATCTCTTGAAAATTGCACATCCTTTGTGCAAACTGCTCGAAAAGGAGATAAAGTTTGTATTTGATGATGCTTGTCTGAAAGCATTTGAAGAGTTGAAAAACAAGTTGATTTCTGCACCTACCATTATTTCACCGGATTGGGGACAACCGTTTGAAGTCATGTGTGATGCGAGTGGGGTGGCACTCGACGTAGTTTTGGGGCAAAGACGAGAGAAGATTCTTCATCCCATATATTATGCGAGTAAAACCTTAAATGTTGCTCAAAAGAATTACACCATCACCGAACAAGAATTACTTGTTGTAGTCTTCGCGTTTGAAAAGTTCAGATCCTATTTGATGGGCACTAAAGTAATTGTGCACACTGATCATTCTGCATTGAGGTATCTCATGGCAACGAAGGACATAAAACTAAGGTTGATTCAATGGGTACTGCTACTGCAAGAATTCGACTTTGAGGTGAGAGATAGAAAGGGGACAAAAATCAAGTGGCTGATCACTTGTCCAGATTAGAAGAAGAAGCTATGTTGAAGCTAGAGGACTGAGTCGAGATTGATGATACATTCCCAAATGAACAGGTTTTGGCTGCTTCTTGTGATCTTATCCCTTGGTTTGCAGATTTCACCAATTACTTGGCAAATGAGGTGGTGCCTTCAGATTTATCGTTCCATCAAAGAAGGAAATTCATGTCTGATGTGAAGAAGTTTTTCTGAGAAGAGCCTTACTTTTTTCGTGTCTGTGCTAATGGAATTATTCGTTGTTGTGTGCCTGAGGTAGAGATAATGAGTATATTGGAAGCTTGCCCTTCGTCTTCGGTTGGTGGTCATCATAGTGGTATCTGGACTGCTCACAAAATCTTACAATGTGGGTACTATTGGCCTACCATTCACCAAGATACTCATGATTTCGCCAAGTCATGTGATCGATGCCAAAGAGAAGGAGGTATTTCAAGAAAGCAAGAACTCCCAATTAATCAAATATTGGTGATTGAACTCTTTGATGTTTGGGGCCTTGATTTTATGGGTCCATTTGTGAGTTCAAATGGGATGAAGTACATACTTGTAGCAGTTGACTATGTGTCCAAATGGGTGGAAGCTGTTGTGCTTTCAAACAATGAAGGTAAAAGTGTTACCGCGTTTTTGAAAAAGAAAATCTTCTCTAGGTTTGGTACACCAAGGGTGATTATTAGCGATAGAGGTTCCCACTATTGTAACAAACTATTCAAGGCGTTTCTTGAGAAGTATGGTGTTCGTCATAGCGTAGCAACCCCTTATCATCCATAATCTAGCAGGCAAGTTGAAGTGTCCAATAGAGAAATCAAGCAAATCCTTGCAAAGATTGTGAATGCAAATAGAACTGATTTGTTGAGGAAGATTGATGATGCTCTATGGGCTTATCGCACTGCATTCAAGACTCTCATAGGTATGTCTCCTTACCAACTTGTTTTTGGGAAGACATGTCACTTACCTGTAGAACTAGAGCATAAAGCGATGTCAGCACTCAAGAAGTTGAATCTAGATTGGGATACTGCATCAAGTCAAAGGTTGAACGAATTGAATGAGCTAGATGAGTTCCGCTTAAAAGCATATGAAAGTTCAGCCTTGTATAAAGAGAAGATGAAGAGTACCATGATCAAAAGATCGAAAAGCGAAATTTCACTCCCAGTGATATGGTACTTCTATTCAACTCAAGATTGCAACTGTTTCCTTGCAAGCTCAAGTCCAAGTGAACGGGACCATTTAGAGTTGTTCAAGTTTTTTCATGTGGAGCTGTTCAACTTGAGAACAAGGAAGGAACAAAATTCAAAATAAATGGCCAGAGGATCAAACTCTACATGGGCCAAATGGAAAAGGTCAACGAAGTGATTGAACAATGGAGTCTTGATAAAGTCTGAGTAATCAAGAGATCTGCGTCATGTCGCAATGTTAAATCAAGCGCTACATGGGAGGCAACCCATGAATGTAAAATCTAGAAAATTTAGAAATTTTTATTTAGGTTTATGAATTTTTAGCTTTTTCTTGAGTTTTATGTTATATTGAGTCTTAGTATTGGCTAGATTAGGGTAGTCTAGGGTCCGTATCCAAAAAGAGTCGATAACAAAATAAAAGGAAGTCCTAATGCTTGCTACATGTGTAGGGGAGTGAGAAAAATATGAAAATTTTTAAGTACAAAATGGTCTACGGGTCCTATCTACAAGTCGTCATTCAATAGACGGACCGTGAATGGCATCAATAGAACTTGATTTCAAAAAGCAGTTGCAGCTTTAATTCTACGGTTGCATAGGACGAACCGTACATCAATTGACCGGCCGTAGTCTACAAACCATAGACCCCAGGTATGTTACAAAATTTCATTAAGTGATGGGAGTAATGAAAAAATCCGCTTACGGCCCTACAACTATGTACGATCTGTAGACGGGAAATCGTAGATTCAAACAGAGTCTTTAATTCGACCCGACCCGTGAAATTTACTAAATATAACCCTTCATTTATAAATATCCCCCATTTCCCTCTTTTCCCCAACCGTTAGAAACCTCCCCCCACTCCCAAAAATCTTTTAATCCATCCCCCTCACACTCCCTTTGCACCTCTTCACTCATCTCCATTCCCCTATAAAATCCCCTTCTTCCCCAAAGTCCCTCTTCCATTCTCTTTTTGATTTATGTCCCAAACATTGTAACCTCCTTCTAAATTACATAATCACGGGTCTGGAGTTTTACTAGTAGTTGATTAAGCCATAAAACACACTCACACAACTTCAAACTTCATCTTCATACTACAGGTATTGATTTCTGTTCACAAATTAATTTGAAGTTGAAATTGCTAGTTGTTACTTGACCTCGGGTAGTAATTATATGTGAAATTGACTCCAATAAGTTAAAAATTACCCTTGGGATGATGGTGTTGTGGGTGTTGTTAAATTTTGATTTGAATCATGTGAGTTATGCCTTCTAGTTGTGTTCCTGACTTAGGATTTTGATATAATTTACTAACCACACACCTAATTGCATAATTGAAACCTTAGGAACGAAGGAATAACATGAAAATATGTTGAAATGCATGTTCTAGAAGTGGTTTTGATACATTCGATGTTGTATTTGTTTGTTGGTTAACAAATTAGTGTAAGGACTGACACTGTGATGGTCGACAACCATGACCTACAGCTCGTAGGGCAACCTACAGACCGTAGGTCATGTCCCGTCAGTCTGAAGTGCACAATAGTAGCCTAAGTTAGTTTTGACGGTTTGATGTACGGACCGTCCTAGAAGGCCGTCATTTCAAACTTCAGAAAATAAAAATTTTACTTCCTCACCTACGGTCCTAGACTCGTCTACGGCCCGTAAGTACTAACCATTGGTACCAAAAACTAGTAACAGTGTGCTTCTTTCTTTTTTTCTTTTGTTTTTTTTCTTCCTATGTTTGGGCACTAACATGGCTTCACAGGTATCATGCCACCAAAAGTCACACTCGGCAGTACAAGCGTAGGGGCACATCTATTGCACCTTCAGCTCGGCGGAGGCTTATTGATGAGCCTTTCAAGGACGAGCGCAGTGGGCCTGAGTATGAACCTCCTATGAGAGATGGCTCACCTAAGTCACCTCGTGCGACTCGTCAGCAGGCTAGGCAATTGGCCATTGTTCTAGTAGCAGAGGGATCGACCTCTGATAGTCATGACGGTACTTCCCAGTCCGAGGAGGAGGTACAGAGTTCGAGTAAAAGTAGGGGTGAGCCTCAGCCCAGAGTTGCCCCCTGCCCCCAGCCTGTAGCTCAGTCCGAGTCCAGCTTTGACTAAGAATCAGAGTCTGCTTCTGCTTCTGCTTCGGGTGCCACAGAACCCGGAGTGGAACAGCCTATATGGATTGTAGGTGAGCCCAACTTATGGTGTGTACCAAGCATGTTCCAAATCTATAATGAAGCCATCCACCAAAATGCCCACAGTAAACATACCCAAAAAATTGAGGAGGAGCGACGGGTACTCACAGACAGCCTCCACATAATGCCAACTATGCATGAGCTCTTTCGGAGGCACATGTGTGACTAAATGGCTGAAAAGATGGGTAGTTATAGCCTGATTATGGTGCGGGAGTTTTATGCATCGTATGCAGCCACAGTTCAGAGGGACCTGCCTCGGAGGGCAAAGGCATTGGACCGGCCACCACTCCTCTCTACACTTGTATGGGATATTCCCATAGACATCTGTGAGACCACCCTTCAACGTTTTATTTATGACCTCTCTCACACTCAGCCAATTAACACGACCGAATTTTATTATAGGATGCAGATGGTCCGCAACAGAGTAGCGATGCGGGACACAAAATAGAGGGAGAACCTACTTTGATAGGTGGCCAGGTATATCGCTGACCAGGGGGTCAACGTAGAGTGGGTTCGAGATATGACCCTTTCAATCAAGAAGGCCACGTTGTACTTCGCCGCCAAATTTTTGTTGTCTATAGTTTGCACTAGGTTGTCTCCTACGATGGCGAAGAACTAATTGACATGGGATAGGGCGGTGATGGTAGCGTGCTTTATGGTGAGGCATGAGATTGACTTTGCTGGGTGATGGTTGTAGAGATTCATGAGCGGGCGCCTTTCGGAAGACAACTACATTGGCATTTCCCTGTCTCATATTTAGACTATGTCGCGAGGCGACTGTACCAATCTACTTAGAAGAATCTTATATTGAGGTGAAAAAGACAGTCGACATCGGTCTTATCTGAGATAAGGCAAACCCCGCAGCACCACGCAGGGGTATACAGATTGACTTGCCACCCATGGGTGAAGCATCAACCCCCGAGCAAGCTGATGAGGACACTATTCCAGCTCCTACTATGGAGCCCCTGGGGTCTATTCCTCCTTCCGCAGCTTCAGGTTCTCCTGCGAGTACACCACGTGCTCCCGCTTCTACAGGGTCAGCCATGCTTCCCCTGGCAAGAGTTAGCAAGTTAGAGACTCAAATGGCGACCCTTTTATAGCATATTAGGCCTTGGATGCAGAAATCAATGGGGGAATCTGAGGCCCGAACTGAGCGGATGGTAGAGGTGAAGACACAGGCGATACACCGGTGCATTGATGCTTTTGAGAGCCGAATAATGGAGAGGTCTCAGACTGGGCCTACAATTGATATTACTGCATTCCAGACGGAGTTAGCTAGCCTCCGTGCTAATCTTGATGCCTTGACTGTCTTCGACACTGATACTCCGGCCCTTGCCCCGGAAGCTTATGCTGACAATGTAGTGCTTAACACACTGTTTGGTGCCTGGCAGTAGGCTACTGATTCCTCCCAGGCAGTGGGGAAATGCATTCAGACTGAGGATGACACTATTACTGACCCTGAGGAGGCACTATGGGCCCACAAGAGCGAGAGATGGGCTCAAGAGGCTGTCCAGTGCCAGTCCATCATAGATGAGCAGCTGAGACAGGAGCGGATGTGAGAGTTGGCTGCAGCAGCTTCAGGAACATGGTGCACTACTGATGATGCACCCTAGACTACTACTGAGGGCGCCGTACATGTTGATCCAGTGGGTTCCAGTGAACTGGACCCACCCATCTCTTTATTGGTCTTCGGTGCATATGCGCCACAGGTTTGTCTCACCTGATGTTTTTATCTTTACTTGTGCATTGAGGGCGTTACACTACATTTTTATGTGGGGATGGGGTGAATGGATTGTGAGTGTTGGGGTGAAGACTGAGTAACTCAACTCACAATCTTTCCTTGGGGTTTTCTTGAGCGTTTCCTTTTTCCCGAAGGAACTATTTTAATTTATGTTGAATCGCATGTTTAGGATTGTAAATGTGTAGAAGTAACCTAGAATTAATAGCATGATGGCAATAGAGCATAAAAAGTGACATCCCTCAAAATTTTGATTGGTGCCATGTCTATGAATTTGATAAGTTGAATGTGTAGGATCATTTTATGGCATGATAGGTATCGATAAGACACTATGACTTAAGCTATAACATTAACCAGACTCATTGATGATTTAATAAGTGCAACAAGGTTCCTTGTGTGTGTTGGGTTGTTTGTACATTCATATGGTACATGCCAATCTAGAACTTACCCCGTTGGTCTTGCTAAGGTGATTTAAACTGGAAACTAGGAGATGATCATAGGCCATTGTTGATTACTAAGTCCACTTAAGCCTAAAAACAACCAACCAAAAAGATAAATTGCTCCCTTCGATCCATATGTTTGAGCCTAAAGAGTACCGTTCTTTCTTACACCCAATTCACCTTCCCTAATAAAATTGTAAAACTCTGTCTTGACCCTGGTCCCTCCTTGGACAATGTGCACCTCGACTTAGGCCAAAAAGCCTAAGTTGAAGATGGCTACTACAAAGTTGTACTTTAATTCTAGCCCTGGTACTTCCTAGGACATTGTGCACCTCAACTCATACTAAACGTCTAAGTTGAGGGTGGCTATTATGAAGGTAAGCAAGAAATAAAGGGTATGAAAGAGTCGTGTATAAAGAAAAGAAAGAAAACTGAGTAAAAATGATGAAAATAGTGTGACTAAACAAAAAGAAGCAAAAAGAATGAAAAGCTTAGACAAAAAGATGAAGAAAAGATGAATTCAACCAGTTGATCAAGTCTAAAGTTACACTCGAGCTTAAATGAATCATAAGGAGAAGGGCATAAAGCATGGATGATGTAAAAGATTGGTTGTAAAAGAGGTTAATTAGTCAATGTGATGTTAATGAGGGAAGAAAAGTCACTTAATATCTAAATATACCACACCTAACCCTGAGCCTACGTTACAAGCTAAGAAAATCCTACAGTGATCCGAAGTGACCAGTTTGGAAAGTCAAAGCGGAGAAAATAAGGGCAAGCCTATGGTATTGAGCACAAACTGTAATAAATTCGTTCTGAGCGTGAGAGAATACTGAGTCCCTAACTAAATGTTAAATTTTGTGTGAAAAATGGGATTTCTTTGTGGAAAAGGCACAACTTGCATTATTGAAGAATCGGTATCTTGGTGATTGTTGTCTGTGTATGTGAATGTGTTTATTGATATGTCTATGTCATGTATTGATCGGCATGAGTTAGCTTATTGAGTTTATGAAAAAATCTGCACTATGTTGAGAATAAATAAAGAGGATTATGATTGAGAAAATGTTGTGTGATTGCTTGAATTGTGGGTTACTTATGCATAAGTGTCATTTAGAGTTTGTTGTGTCGCTCGAGGACAAGCAATGATTTTAAGTTGAGGGTGTTGATGTACCATGAACTTACGGTACTTTTGATGCATTAAACTTAGAGTTTTGCATATTTCTTAGACATTTTGGTAGTAGATGTGATGGTATTTGTGCTTAATTTACAGGAAATAGGCTTCCGGAGCAGTTGATGATTAAAGTGTTGCAGTAGCAGGATTTGAGTGATGTACGAGTCGACTTATGAGCCGTCATTCCTTAGACGAGTGGTAGGTTTATAAAAATTTTTAGCTAAGTATGGAACGACGGTTGAAGATGACGCGCCGTAGTTCCTGCTACAAACCGTAGATAAGGAACTATAGAAAACTTCAGAGAGGGTGAACTTCAAGACTTGATTGACGGAAGAGCAAGACAGGCCGTACTAATATCTACGAGTCATAGATCATGCCCGTAGAAAGTGACCCTCAGATATTTTGTCTAACTACTGAATGACTGAAGGTACCTATGAGCCGTAGGTCAGACTACGAGCCATAGGTCACCAACCGTAGATGACACTGCCCAAGCCGAATTTCCTTAGATTTCTTTTTCCTACTTAGTTTAGATTTTGTCTTCTATAAATATAAGTTGTAAATTTCATTTTTCAGAAGTTGTTTTTGTGATAGACATTTTGTGATCCATTATTTTTAGCTTTGGGAATTATTTGTACAAACACTTTTGGTATTTAATTCTTGAAGTTCGGTTTATGCAATTAGCTTTTGTTCTTCAATTCAAGCTTGTGGATTTCATCGATTCTAATTGTAAGTTCATGATTTATTTTCTAAACCCTAATATGACTTGTGAACAATTAAGCATGAACAACTAAATTCACAACTAGGATTGTGGGAAGCATGAGTAATTAACGAAGTGAAACTAATAGTGAAGTAATTCTTGATAAAGTATTTATGCATGTATTTGTTAATCTCTTCGTTTTAAATACTTTTTAACGGTGTACAACATTAGAACATGCCTCATTCCTACTTGTCGGACCAAGGAAGTAATGAATGAGAGAGAGATTAAACAATGGAGATTTACGGTGATAATCCGCTATCTAATAGTCTGAACCACATATGCTGAGGGATAATCTGGGTCAAAGGTAAGGGTTAGTAAAGCATATACCCATAGACGAACCAAGTTACATGGTGAAATTTCTTATTTGGAGTACCAATCACTTAGGCGATATCTAGCTTACCGACTATGCATGTTAAATACTAGAAAAGAGTTACTATTATTAGGATTACTGAGTTAAGAACTTGTGGGGAACACATGTGCCCTACTTTCATTCTTATATTGATATTGTAAACTGTGAATTATGTTACTTGTTTGCTTGTTACTACACATCAATCAATCATAATTTTAGTTTTCAAAACCCCCCTTTTTATAGAGATAACTTGGCTAAACGTTCAAATCACAATAAATTAGACTAAGTCTGAACCATATTCCTCGTGGAATTGACCCTAACCTTTGTTAGGTTTTTTATTTGACAACAACCGCTTATACTTCTTAAGGGAGGTGTAATTTGGGCGATATCACCTCCTCATTTGGTAGTTGATGATTGTAACACCCCAAAAAAATTTTATCTAAGGTTCGAATCATTCTTCATATGAATATAGTACCGAACCGATGAATTCCTAAGTATTTGAAGTGTATGAGATTTGAACTAGGGTCATAAGGAGCCTCTAGCACTAAGTCGAGTTTAAAACTTCCCTACCGATTAAGTTTTTTCATAAAATCATGCAATGGTCAATTTCAAATGATCATATCTCTCGAAATATGAAGAATTAGGTGACCCATAGCCTATAAAACTAAAGATCAATGATTCTTCTTTTCGACGCCACCAACTATTTATTAATCTGAGTCCGGAGTAAATAGTTAAGACTTATTTACCAAAGATACTCTAGTCTACCGAAGTCTGACAGGCAGACCGACGGCCCATCACATGAGCGATGGTCCGTCAGATGAGGCTGTCATAAGTGTCTATGAGCACAAGATTCAGCTTATATTTTATTAAATGAGGGTATTTTTATCCTTAGTATTTTTGGTGATTATTTAAATGACCTTAAAATGTCGTAGGATTAGATAATTATTTTTTCATCATTAAAACCCCTCTCATTCTTTCCCCTAACTTCAACACCCAAGAATTCTCAAGAAAACATCAAGTTTGGTTCCGCATTCAAGGTTTTTCTTCAAGGTAAGTTCTTCTCCAAGGATTTAAAGACTTCCAACTCAAATTCCTTCATACAATCATGAATCATTAATAGAAATCTTAACCTTTGGCCGTGGAATTTTCAAGAAACTAATTCAAGAATCTAAAAAATGATTTCTTGATTATTCTTATTTAAGTTAGGATTCTTCGTCTAGATTTATGGAACGTTTAAGGTATGTAAAGTTAATCATTCAGTGTGGGAACCTCGTTTTCTCCCCCAACCAAGCCATTGTGTTTGTTTAAAGTTAGGAATCATGTTAGGGTTTTACGAGTCGAAATCTTTGAGTTCAATTTTTTATCTTTTGATGAAATTCTATGAATGTCCTATGATTTTTGGAAAGAATAATATGAGATTTGAGTCTTTCTTCTAGAGTTGATTCTAATACATGTCTAATGAGTTTTCTAGCAAAGTTTACAAATTTTCTTAAAGTTATTGAGAAATCTATTTCATGATTCACTAGAA
Organism: Solanum appendiculatum; assembly: GCA_018342035.1. NCBI lineage: Eukaryota > Viridiplantae > Streptophyta > Magnoliopsida > Solanales > Solanaceae > Solanum > Solanum appendiculatum. The sequence goes on along the minus strand of JAGDQO010002011.1, from coordinate 10,639 downwards.
TTTTCATGACTTTTATTAAATCTGATTTAAAGTTTTCAAGTGTATATTCAAGAAAAGTTTGCAAAGAATCTTTATGATATGATCATTTCTTGAAAAGAGAAGAAGCTTATCGTATCTTGAAATCTAAAGTTCAGAAAAGCTAAAGAAGTTTAAAGTCAAGGCTCACAAAAATAGATATATTCATGATACGATATTTTGAGTCAAGCATGATTTTTTAAAAAAAAAAGTTATTTGAAAATCTTGTCATAAAAATTCATATGCATTGTTTTCATGAGTAAAGAAAGTTTCAAGATTTTAAAATAGACTTTCAAGAAAGTATATTTAATTTAAGTGCATTATTTTAGAAGGGTTTCAAGAATGTATTTTACTTCAAGTGCATAGTTTCAGAAAGAAAACATAGTCAGATTAGGAGAAAGTTGATCTTTCGATCTTAGACTAGATAAGAACATACAGAAAAGACTAGTTTCATTATATTCAGGACTAGAAGACACATACATCAATATTTTTATAACTAGTCTATTAAGTATATGATTCATAATTAGTATGACAATCAGATATGCCATCAATGCTTAAGCAGTATGACATCTAGATATACCATTGAAACGACCCCAAAAATGCCCGAAAATGTGCTTTGGAAACACCTATAATTGTAATTTCCATATATCTCAAAATCCGTGCATGATTTCGGAAATTCGACTTCGTATTCTTATTTGTGGGGTCAAATTGAGTGGGAAATGGATCTAACCCGAATTTTAGAGCAACCGTATCAAAATTCAAAAATCGCAAAAATTGCGATTTGAGGGTCAACTTTAAAGGGGCATATCTCTTAGCACACAAGGAACTGGAAGGGCTGCAAACTATTAAATTAAAGCTCTTTGAGTTAGCTTTCCAACGCACTTGGTTTCACCTCATTCCGAGTTAGGATGAGGGAGTTATGACCATTTTCGTAAAACCTGTCTGTGCAGATTTGCAATTTCCAGTGAGCTATTTTTTTTAGGCGGGTTGGAGACGTTTTTTTTTTATAAAAAGGGGATATGTCCCATACTTAGTCATTTTTCTTAACTCCAAAAACACTCTCTAAGCCCTCTCCAAAAATTCCACCAAGATCTTCAACCAAATTCAAACATCTCAAGCTCTAATTCCGGATTCAAGACTCAATCTCAAGCTTCGATTCTCCATTCCAATCTTCATCAAGGATTCTCCAAAGTTGAGGTATGTGGGTTTGATTGTGGAAACCTTCCTTTCCACAAGTCCAACCATTTATCCTCTATTTCTACTTCAAGTTTATGGGTCCTTATGATTATTTATGAACTCTTGAATTATGGAATTACTACTACACACCCTATTATGGTCCATTTTGCATATTATCATGAAATGGAATTATTATGTGATGTTTATGGTTTACATGCTTCCATGATCAAATTATGAAGGTTGATATATATATGTATGTTGTTGGTGGGCTGATTTATATGGATTTTGGAATTGGTTGGACTTAGTATTCTTGAAATACATGATTTCATTTACATGAACAATTGCCCACCTTGTGTTTGATAAAATGCCCATTTATAGAATTCTTAGGAAAGGGAAGGTCCAAGGTACGTCCTATGAGTCGGATGGTTATGTAATTACTGAAATGATGATGAAATGGACACATGTATACGATTTTCTCTATATAAGTGTTGTGAGTCGACCAAGCCTAGTACGGGGGGTAGTAGGCCCGTATAACCGTATCGAGGGGTTGGTACCTTGGTTGCCTAGTACGGGGGGTAGTAGGCCCGTATAACCGTATCGAGGGGTTGGTACCTTGGTTGCCTAGTACGGGGGGTAGTAGGCCCGTATAACCATATCGAGGGGTTTGTACCTTGGTCCCTAGCTCGGGGGGTGGTAGGCCCGTGTAACCATATTGAGGGGTTTGTACCTCTTTCGCCTCTCCAAGGGGGTGGTAGGCCTTGGAAATACTATATTGATGGTCACTCGCCCACATGTACTACGTCCCACTAAATATGATTTTTATGTAAGCATCATTATACATATCATTTCATTAATATGCTATCTATTGGGTATGATTACGCATTTTTTCTATGATGTCCATCTAATGTAGCATTGCATTGCATCCCATATACTTAGTACATTCAAATGTACTAACGCATACTCTATGCCTACATGATGTCACCATGTAGGGACCGGAGCACCGCTTGACCATCCTCCTCCGCGTGGCTAGTACGATTTTCTATAGTGGTTATTGGTGAGTCCTCCATTTCGGGGACGTTGCTCATGATCTTTTGCTATGTATAAAACTTTTCCTTTCTAGTTATGTTTTGACTATGAGGGTGAGCCCGGTAGTTTGTCTTGGCCCCCGCTAAGTACTCATGTTTAGAGGTGGTGTTGGACAAGTTGTGTATTATGCTTGAGCTTGACTCATCTATGGTATTTATGTATCATTTCTTTTTTTTGCTCCCTTAGTCCCGATTTCCCCCTTGATTATGCTTATCGTTTATGGTCATTTAATTGCTTCCGCGACCAAGGATGTGTAATGATACGCTATGAGGCTTGTTTGGGGTTCCTTCGGGTTCCCCATTCGCCGGTCACATCTAGGCCCTAGGCTTGGGTCGTGACAAACTTGGTATCAGAGCCCTAGGTTGAATGATCCTCGGAGTCCAACACACCGCGTTGATTAGAGTCCGATTCATGGTTGTGTTGTGCACCACAACTATGAGTAGGAGGCTATGAGACGTTTTAGGAAATGTTTCCCTTCTCCATGTTCTAAGTCGTGCTGTAGAAGTTGAATTAAGTTCTTCCCTAACGGTTGTTCTTTGTTATGTTAGATCATGCCTAATACAAGAGGAAGACGAGCCCGACTTGTTGCGTGAGTCATATAAGGTGTCTACTCCTATTGGTGCATATATTGTTGCTAGGAAGGTCTATAGAAATTGTCCTATTTGCATCTTGCATAAAATATTGCCTTGTGATCTTGTTGAATTGAACATGGTCGATTTTGATGTTGTTCTTGGGATGGATTGGTTGCATGCATACTATGCTTCTATTGATTGTAGAACCCGTAGGGTCAAGTTCCAATTCCCAAGTGAACCCATTCTTGAGTGGGAAAGCCAAAATGTGGTAGTCAAGGGTAGATTCATCTCTTGCATTAAAGCCCGTAAGTTGATCTCTAAGGGGTGTCTCTATCACCTTGTGAGGGTTAGGGATGTGGAGTCCAAAACCCTTCTTATAGAGTCGGTTCCGGTCGTAAATGAATTCCTTGATGTCTTTCCTAATGACCTTCCCGGTGTTCCTCCCGAAAGGGAAATAGATTTTGGCATAGACCTCCTCCCCGATACTCAACCCATTTCTATTCCCCCTTACCGTATGGCCCCGGCGGAGTTAAAGGAGTTGAAAGAACAATTGAGGGACTTGTTGGAGAAGGGTTTTATTAGGCCTAGCCAATCACCATGGGGTGCACCGGTGTTGTTTGTGAAGAAGAAAGATGGGTCCCTTAGGATGTGTATTGATTACCGGCAACTCAATAGGGTCACCATCAAGAATAAATATCCTCTTCCTAGGATTGATGACTTGTTCGACCAATTGCAAGGGGCTAGCCACTTCTCTAAGATTGATCTTCGGTCCGGGGATCATCAAGTTGAAAGGTTGACGGGAGGGTGACATTCCCAAGACAGCCTTCCGGACTAGGTATGGACATTATGAATTTGTGTCATTGATTCCTTTGGTGGACCAAACCTGCACCGGCTACCTTCATGGGACCCTAATTGAAGTGGCGTCTTTAAACCCTACCTTGATTCCTTTGTTGTGGTCTTCATTGATGATATTTTAATCTATTCGCCCATAGCGGAGGAAGAACTATGGTACGTTGAGGTTGCTGTTGGCCAAAGATTAAGAGAGGAGAAGTTGTATTGCCAAGTATGAAAAGTGTGAGATTTTGGTTGAGGGAGGTTGCCTTCCTAGGTCATGGCGGTGTCGGGGATGGTATAAGGTATAGACCTAAGGCAAGACCGATGTGAATTAGAATTGGCCTAGGCCATTTGACCCCGTCGGATATTAGGAGCTTCTTGGGCTTAGCGGGTTGTTACTACGGAGATTTGTGAAATGGGTTTTTCTTTCTATTGCTTCTCCCATGACTAAGTTGGACACAAAAGAAGGCTAAGTTTGAGTGGACCGACGAGTGCGAAAGGAGTTTTCAAACCTTGAAAGATAAACTTGTGTCCGCTCCTATATTGTCACTACCGGATGGGCTTGAGGGATTTGTTATGTATTGTGATGCTTCTAGAGTTGGCTTGGGTTGTTTCCTAATGCAAAATGGTAAGGTGATAGCCTATGCTTCTTGACAACTCAAAGTGCATGAAAAGAACTATCCTACGAATGATCTTGAATTAGCCGCGGTGGTGTTTGATTTAAAGATTTGGCGTCATTATTTGTATGGGGTACATGTCGATGTGTTCACCGATCATAAGAGCCTCCAATATGTCTTCACCCAAAAAGATCTCAACTTGAGACAAAGAAGGTGGCTAGAATTTCTTAAAGATTATGATATGAGTGTGCATTATCATCCCGGTAAACCTAATGTGGTGGCGGATGCTTTGAGTAGGGTGTCTATGGGTAGCCTAGCTCATGTTGATATTGGTGATAAGGGAAATGGCTAGGGAGGTGACATCGCGTTGGCTAGGTGGGTGTAGGTTGGAAGAGGTTGGTAATGGTGGTGTGGTCGTTGTTGATGGTGTAGGTCTTCCTTGGTTGCATGAGGTGATTAGGCAAACAAGATCTTGATTCTTCCTTGTTTGAATTGAAAGGAACCTTGGATGAAAGAGGGCAAGGTGAAGTATATTTCCCAAAGGGGGAGATAGGTGCCCTAATTAGGTACCAAGGTAGGTTGTGTGTGCCTTGTGTTGATGGTTTGAGGGAGAAAATTCTTGAGGAGGCTCATAATTCTTCCTACTCCATCCACCCCCGTTCCACCAAAATGTATAGAGATTTGAGGGATGTGTATTGGTGGGGAGGCATGAAGAAGGACATTGCCAAATTCGCCTCCGGTTGTCATAGTTGTCAACAAGTCAAGGCCGAACATCAAAGGCCGGGTGGTCTAACCCAAGACATAGAGATTCCTACTTGGAAGTGGGAAGAAATTAATATGGATTTTGTAGTTGGTTTACCCAAGACTAGAAAAGGTTTTGATTCTATTTGGGTGGTGGTTGATAGGATGACAAAAATCGGCTCATTTTCTACCGGTAAAGACAACATATGGGGCGGAAGATTATGCAAGGTTATATATTCATGACTTGGTAAGGTTGCATGGGATTCTTCTATCCATCATATCGGACCGTGGTACTCAATTTAATTCACACTTTTGGAAGTCTTTTCAAAGGGGTCTAGGTACGAGAGTTAAGCTTACTACGGCCTTTCACCCGCAAACGGATGGACAAGCCGAAAGGACGCAATCCCAAACACTTTGAGGATATGCTTTAGGGCTTGTGTAGTTGGAGTTAAGGGTTAGTTGGGATGATCATCTTCCATTGATTGAGTTTGCCTATAACAATAAGCTATCATTTCTAGCATCGGTATGGCTCCTTTTAGGTCTCTATGAGGAGGCGTGGTAGAATCACCGGTTGGCGTGGTTTGAGGTTTTTGGGTGGAGGATGGCCTTGGTTTAGGACCAGACATAGTTTGGGAGGCTCTTGAGAAGGTTAGGATGATTAGAAGAAAGGTTGAAGAGGCCAAAGTCGCCAAAAGTCCTATGCCGATGCGAGGAGAAGGCTCTTATTTGAATTCCAGTTGGTGATTGGTTTATTGAATGGTGACACCCATGAAGGGTGTTGGTCGTTTGTAAGAAGGGCAAGTTTGAGGCCAGATACGTGGGTCCTTATAAGGTGATGAGGAGAATTGGCAAGGTAGCTTATGAGTTGGAATTGCCTGGCGAGATGGATTTGGTTCATCCGGTATTTCATGTGTCTATGTTGAGGAAGTGTGTGGGTGATCCGAATGCCATTGTGTCTCTTGATGTTGTGGGTGTTGTTGAAGATAACTTGACCTATGAAGAGGTTCCGGTTCAGATTTTAGATAGACCAAGTGAAGAGGTTGAGAACAAAGATGTGGCTTCCATATTAAAGTCCTTTTGGAGAAATCAACAAGTTGAAAGTGCTACTTGGGACCGAAGCGTTACATGCAAAGGCGTATCCTTATCTGTTCCACTTCCACCTGAGCCTAGGTATTGATCTAAACCCTTTATAAAACTCAGGTCTTAAGTTCAGCCCCCATGGTCATTGCATACATTCATGTTTAAGTTGACAAGTCATTGTGGTTTTACAACTATGTTTGAAGGTTTGAAATAAGGTTGTAAGTGCATTGTTGCATCCTTATGTGGGCTGAAATTGCCATGTTTGTGTCTCTCATGTACGTTTCTTTAACATTCGGGGACGAATGTTCCAAAGGGGGAGATATTGAAACGACCCCAAAAATGCCCGAAAATGTGCTTCGGAAACACCTATAATTGTAATTTCCATATATCTCAAAATCCGTGCATGATTTCGGAAATTCGACTTCATATTCTTATTCGTGGGGTCAAATTGAGTGGAAATGGGTCTAACCCGGATTTTAGAACAACCGTATCAAAATTCGAAAATCGCAAAAATTGCGATTTGGAGGTTCAACTTTAAAGGGGCATATCTCTTAGCACACAGGAACTGAAGGGCTGCAAACTATTAAATTAAGCTCTTTAGAGAGTTAGCTTCCAACGCACTTGGTTTCACCTCATTCTGAGTTAGGATGAGGGAGTTATGACCATTTTCGTAAAACCTGTCTGTGCAGATTTGCAATTTCCAGTGAGCTATTTTTTTAGGCGGGTTGGAGACATTTTTTTTTTATAAAAAGGGGATATGTCCCATACTTAGTCATTTTTCTTAACTCCAAAAACACTCTCTAAGCCTCTCCAAAAATTCCACCAAGATCTTCAACCAAATTCAAACATCTCAAGCTCTAATTCCGGATTCAAGACTCAATCTCAAGCTTCGATTCTCCATTCCAATCTTCATCAAGGATTCTCCAAAGTTGAGGTATGTGGGTTTGATTGTGGAAACCTTCCTTTTCCACAAGTCCAACCATTTATCCTCTATTTCTACTTCCAAGTTTATGGGGTCCTTATGATTATTTATGAAACCATCTGAATTTATGGATTACTACTACACACCCTTTATGGTCCCATTTTGCAGTATTATCATTGAAATGGAATTTATGATGTTGAGTTTATGGTTTTACATGCTCCATGATCAAATTATGAAGGTTGATATATATATGTATGTTGTTGCGTGGTGGCGATTTATATGGGATTTTTGGAATTGTTGGACTTAGTATTCCCTTGAAATACAATGTGGAGGGGGATTTACCAATGTTCACATTTTTACATGAAGAATGCCCACCTTGTGTTTGATAAAATGCCCATGTATAGAATTCTTAGGAAAGGGAAGGTCCAAGGTACGTCCTATGAGTCGGATTGTTATGTAATTACTGAAATGATGATGAAATGGACACATGTATATGATTTTCCCTAAATAAGTGTTGTGAGTCGACCAAGCCTAGTACGGGGGGTAGTAGGCCCGTATAACCGTATCAAGGGGTTGGTACCTTGGTTGCCTAGTACGGGGGGTAGTAGGCCCGTATAACCGTATCGAGGGGTTGGTACCTTGGTTTCCTAGTACGGGGGGTAGTAGGCCCGTATAACCATATCGAGGGGTTTGTACCTTGGTCCCTAGCTCGGGGGGGTGGTAGGCCCGTGTAACCATATTGAGGGTTTGTACCTCTTTCGCCTCTCCAAGGGGGTGGTAGGCCTTGGAAATACTATATTGATGGTCACTCGCCACACATGTACTACGTCCCACTAAATATGATTTTTATGTAAGCATCATTATGCATATCATTTCATTAATATGCTATTTATCAGGTATGATTACGCATTTTTCCTATGATGCCATCTAATATGCATCGCCATTGCATTCCATATACTTAAGTACATTCAAATGTACTAACGCATACTCTAATGCCTACAGTGATGTCACCATGTAGGACCGGACACGTTGACCACCTCCTCCGCGTGGCTAGTACGATTGTTCATATAGTGGCGTTATTGGTGCAGTCCTCCATTTCGGGGACGTGGGCTCATGATTTTTGCTATGTATAAGACTTTTCCTTTCTAGTTATGTTTTGACTATGAGGGTGAGCCCGGTAGTTTGTCTTGGCCCCCGCTAAGTACTCATGTTTAGAGTTGGTGTTGGACAAGTTGTGTATTATGCTTGAGCTTGACTCATCTATGGTATTTATGTATCATTTCTTTTTTTTTGCTCCCTTAGTTCCGATTTCCCCCTTGATTATGCTTATCGTTTATGGTCATTTAATTGCTTCCGCGACCAAGGATGTGTAATGATACGCTATGAGGCTTGTTTGGGGTTCCTTCGGGTTCCCCATTCGCCGGTCACATCTAGGCCCTAGGCTTGGGTCGTGACAATGTTGCTTTAAAGAGAACTATCTTTAGGATTCCGTTCACACTCAGCACCAGTTAGGCTCAACTAAATGAGGCTACCGAGTCGAGCAGAAAACATCGTTGTATTTGTAAGTCTCCAGTCCACTCTCAATCCCCAATTATCCTTGACTCTAACTTTGATGAGACTCCTGCTTACATACCATCTGATTCCTCTCCCCCTTCACAAAAAATTAGTAAAAATATGGCCAAGTTCTTAAAAATGGGGAAAGAGAGATATTTCGGGTCTAAAGCAGTTCTAAGGGGAAGAACATTTGATCCTGATGTTAGCTTCTTACCCGTAGTTCAAAATGTTCTTATGCTACTGTAATTTCATGGTTGGGCAGATCTATTTCTTAATACTTCGTTGGAGGTGTTTGAAAATGAGATTGTTAAATTCTATGTAAATCTCATTATATTAGAGGATAACATTGCTACATCTTTTGTGAATGAGGTGGAATTAGTTTTTGATCATGTTCGTTTGGGTGATATTTTTCATGTCCCAACTGTTGGGATGACTGAGTATGTGTGGAAGAAGGATGACAAGTGTATGATAACATCCAAATACACTCAAGAGAGGGTCACTACGCGGCCTAGGAAGGTGCTTAAAGGTGAAATGACACCCTTTCATAAACTAATATATGAGATAGTTCACAATGGGGTTCTTCCAAGAGGGGAGAGATGTCATGAGGCATATTTTTAGGGATATGGGGGTGGCCAACACACTGGAACAAGAAGAACCTATTGATTGGCCTTCCTTGATGATTAAGCACATGGCAAGGGTGGTTGATCCTTAACCCGGTCCACATCTGTTGGCATTTGGGAACCTGCTTACCCTGGTGTTGAAAGTTTTTAGGGTCCATCTAGGGGAGAGTCGCCATCTGAATAAAAAGGATATGATTACTCAGTCCACTCTCACGGATTGTTCTTGTTTTCCAATTGATGACGAAACACTTGCACCTGCTCCTAGGGCTACCGGACCGATTGCTATTTTGCTCAATGATCTTCATGCTGCCAGGGATCAGAATGCACTGCTTCAGGCTGAAATTAAATCTCTCAGGACTGCTCTGGCTAAGTCGCAGGTTGAAGTTGTCAGATTGAAGGACCAGTTGCTTCAATAACAACAAGGCAACAATGACAGTGTGGATTGTGTGTTACAGCTCCTGGCATCCTCTCATACCCCTCCAAACCCACCTCCTCCTCCTCCTTCCACCCAAATCAAGCTTTTGCTCCTTTTGTTCTGTTTGTGCTTTGCCTAAAACAATGCTTATTTTTGCTGTGTTTCAGTATTCTCTAGACATTATGTTGGTGCCCCTCTTGGGCTTAATTGATGTGCATCTTGTTTGATTGATCATCTTTTTTTTTGTGTGTGTTGTCTCGTTTTGCTTGTTTGGATGGCTAATATCCTTAGATTTTGACCTTTGGGTGCAGCCCTGTTGCTGTTTGTTGCCCTTGTGACTCTGAGTTTGCTATGATATTCCATGTTTTCGCTTATCTTCTTACCCTCTTTTTGATATGTCAAAAGGGGGAAGTTATTTTTGTGATTATGGTGCCTTACAGAAAACATGTGGAGATGAAGGAGTATATTTGTCATCATGAAAAAAGGGAAAATTTATGACTTGAAACATCCTCTTTATAGACTCTTAATAATAACAAAATGAACCAGGTTCACGAGCATGTATCAGCACCTTAACAAAAGCACAATTTTTTTTCCAGATATATATTAAATGAAGAAATAAAAATGGTTGAAGCAAATAAGGACAGGTTAAAGGGGAAATTTATGACTTGAAACATATTCTGTATAGACTCTCGATAATAACAAAATGAACCAGGTTCACGAGCATGTATCATCACCTTAACAAAAGCACGGAAAAGTTTTTCAGATATATATTAAATGAAGAAATAAACATGGTTGAAGCAAATAAGGACAAGTAAAAGGCAAAAGTCTCCTTATATGGAAATGAATAATTTTTCTACGCAAACGATCCTTATAAGAAAAGGAATCCTTATACGGAAAGGAATACTTATTCTAGACAAACGTATCATTACACAGGAAGGAATACTTTGTATATGAAAAAATCACTTTCTGTATAGAATTCAATTAAGGTTCAATCCACCTCTATAAAA